>JACXGM010003584.1:0-23456 GCA_016801145.1 Umbra pygmaea
TCGTTCTTCATGTTGTAATCTGCGTCATCAGTCTTCATCGCATGTGTCTCCAGAACAGTGTAGATCTAGCTTATTAAGTGGATTCCTAGCCTTTACTAGTTTCGCCTTCAGAATAATAGCGCTTGATTCAACGCGATACACATCGCGTAACAACAAAGGAAACATTGCACATTTCGAAAATATGCCACTAAACTCTATTCGAAAAGTGTGACATTTACTTACTAATATTTTAATAAGACCATTTACATTTGCAATCTGGATTGCTTATATAATAAATAGACAGAGTCATTGTCGCTAGCAGCGTGAGCCCGGTGTGCGGCAGTAATAATCATCCGTGCGGAACCATCGTGCGCGATACAACGTTGGTAACATTGATTAAACGAAGACTCGAGTCAAGTCATTTTGTTTCGACATATTTTTGTAATCGAGTTATTCGAGTTATTCGAGGAATCGTTTCAGCCCTACATCTTATCCTGTATTTATGCATGTTTTACATACCTCTGGGGACTGCCCATGGTTGGGAAACACTGATTATTCTGACTAGCCTATCCAGAGCAACTTACAAATATTTTTGTTAAAAGTTAATTGAGTACATACAATACAGTACTTTAAAGTGCTATTCTATCTTTAGTAACAGCAGAGAAAGTACATAGTTGTTATTGGCAGAGAAATTTTTCACAGCTCCTACACTAAAATTACACTCTTTATTTTTTTCACAGTATTATTCTTTTTTCACAGTATTCATTTTTTACCTCCCAATACCTCCCATTTTTTACCTTATCAATGTAGGTCTGCATTAAAACAAATTGGGCCCTATTTTAACGATCTGAAACACAAGTATCAAACGCGAAAAGCAAGTGACATTGTGGGAGGGTCCCAGGCGCTTTTGCTATTTTACCGGCGGGATAAATTACTCTTGCGCCGGACGCACATCTAAAATGGGTAGGTCTGAAGTAGCTTCATTAGTCATAGGTGTGGTTTGGGCGTAACGTGCAATAAACCAATCAGAGTGTCATCTCACATTCCCTTTAAGAGGATGCGCGCTTGTTCCATGGCGGATTGCTATTATAACGGCGGATTATGGATTTTTATATTTTACAAAATGTAAATAAAGAAATGTCACAAGACATACTTTCCGATGTTTTGGGCTCACTCTCACTGAATCACAAGGTTATGAATGCATGGTAATATTTTTGCAATGTAATCTAACATTAGCGCGCGATTACTTTGCTTGCCTTACTCTTCTGTCAAATAAGCTCCAATGCATTTAGGTGCCTCCTGTCCTATCCAAACTCCTGACGCGCATTTTCAGTGTGTCTAATGTTGTTAGGCTACACTGCTTGTTTGTGTATGTTTTCGACTAAACAGCATTTCACGCACTGTTGCTGGCATCAAATGGTGTCATCCTTAGCCATGTCTTTATAAGATAGCATTGTCCCCTTCACAGCCACCCATCCAAGGGGGGATTCCCATCAAATATGGCAGAGTTTGCCATAAATTAGTCGTGGCTTGAGCCAGGGTAATTCGTGAAAACATGGGTGATTTTACTATTAGCATCGCAAATTACATATTGATTGAATGGGTTCCCTTGCGGTTGATGTATATCAGTACGAATAATTCATTCTGAATAATTTGGGTAAATGTATACACTAGATGTATGCCTATTTTTTCACCTCTTCGGACACAACAATGATTTCCCTCGTGTGGTAATATTTTCCTTCTAGTTATGTATTGCAATAATGGGAACTGCTGCATTTGTGTAGATGAGAGGAGCAATAAAGTGTATGCGGGTTGTGCACACGCTACATTAATCGCCAAGCATGCGCCCTAAAATAGCATCTGAAAAACACGCCACTGACTTTTAACCAGGTTTTTCCTGGTCAGTGGCAGAATTGATTTCGGGAACTGCAAGATAGCACCAGGGAACGTTTGCGCCGGAGCAAGCCTCTTCTTTTCGATGAACCGCCCAACGAACGCAAGTTCATTCCCTAATTTACCGACACACGTCTGTGGAGGGAAAAGTCCCATATGCGTTGGGTGCAAGATAGGAATGATACATGCATTGGTGTAAAAAGTCAATTGCGCCGGGTGTAAGATAGGGCCCTTTATCTTTAAAACAGACAATTCTCTCAAACCATCCCCCCCTTTTATGTCAGCTAAGCCTCCATTATTAGTTTTAATATACAGTACATTGTTTTTTATTAATTCTTATTAATCTTGTGATTTTATTACGATTCAGGTGTGTGAAGTAAGGAGGGAGACAGGTTTTAATCAATGGTGTAATGGTTACTTGACATGTATATAACAGATTGAATGAGTTAAGGAGGATACAATGCTTAGAAGTTTACTCGTCTCGCACACTCCCATTGGAACTCCCCTCCATGCCGACCTCTCTCACGGCAAAGCCGTCGCGACCAACACGGTATTCCTATTTGCCCCTTTCTTTCGCCAGTCTATCATACTCGATAATTTTGGCTAGCTCCTGCTTGTCACGGTTCCAAGGATTGGAGGCAGGCGCGTCTTCACAGAACATATTTATTTTGAAACATCAAGGAGGAACTGGACAAGAACATAAAACAAGAATCAATGAGCGACTACCATAAACAGTAAAGACCATAATACACCTAACATATAAGAACAAATGACCACACTACTAAACACATGAACAAGACCACATGAGAGAAACAATAAACATGAATACCTTACTTATACTACACAGAACAAGAACACATGAAATCAACTTTACACTAGATAATAGAACATACTTTACACATCTACTACAATGAACAAGAACACTACATAAACACTAGAACAGAACCTTTAACTATACAACATGATCTGGAACACAAGAGAAACACTTTACACTAAACATCTGAACAGACTAAAGACATTACTACAAAGAACAACCACATACCTGGACAAGAACAATGAACTACACAGAACAAACAAACCCACAGAACTAAATACCCAATTAACGAGGGAAGGAGGTGCAGGTGTGGACTAAACAACAGAACTGATAGGCTGACAAAAACATGTGATGGGATCATGTGATACAAAGAGCGGGAAACCAAACCAAAACAAAACACATTGGGGAGAAAACACCCTGTAGTGACACAGAACAAGGACAGAGTCTATAGACATTTTGACACTGCTCTAACTCAGCCGCTCTGGAACCCCAAAAGGATGCCATGCCAATCAGTCCTCGGCAGCCAGTCGACCGTAATCACCGTCCGTTTGTAGTAAACAGCCGTCCTCAATCAGAGTCCCAAGGCCTTTTCAACACCTCTCTCTAGCTTGGCCAGCAGATATGCATGAAGCCTTATCTAATACCAGCCTTACCTAACCTAAACCTTATCTCAGCAATAGCCAACCTAGAGAGAGGTGTCACGTACTTAAAGGGACATTACATGTAAATCATATAAACACAAACCCATTCACTCAGTCCTGTCAACGCCAGCCCTCACTGGGCTGGGCATTACAGATGGCCTTGCCTCAACGCAATGTTGAAACTCAGCGGGTTTCAGAAGAGTTGAAGATTGAGACCTGTCTTTTGAAAGAAAATGTCTGCAACTTTTTTTTGTATATTGGGCCTTTCACAGCTTGTTTTGGGGAAAAGCACAACTTTTTCTCTTTACACAGTTTATCTCTTAAGAATCCTGATTTAGACCGGCTAGGTTTTGGATATTGGACATAAGAAACCATTACAGTGCCTTGTATTTGGGGGTGTTTACATACATACTGATTTCACAATTTAAAAATGACACTTCAAAACCAATCCCACTAGCTCAGGTCACCAAAACTATTGGTACATATTCATATCATGTCCAAATCAAGGATTTATGTTTACATGTCCTCTGCTTGCAATACTTACATTTACATTTAAGTGATTTAGTAGATCCTCTTATCCAGAGTGCCTTACATACCCCATGTGCAACTTAGGGTAAAGTGCCTTGCACAAAGATACAATGACATTTGGCACAGTCTGGAATTAAACCGGCAACCTTCCGGTTTATAACATAGTGCCTTCATTTCCCTTCATTTCACCTATTTCCATTAGGCAGTATGTACACTTTCTGTTTAATCAGCACTTATATGAATACAGGTAGTTATGTGGAGTGGCTGAATCAATTATCTTATAAGATTTATAAATTTGTAGTCACTTTTTCAGAGAATGACCCTAGTCCCCCAGCACATCCCCCAGCACACAATAACCTTTGGGACTGAGATGGGGGGTTCTGGAGACGTGGTCCTGCACAAAGAAAACCTCAGAAGGACCAAACTGGCATGATTCAGACCCACCAATATTGCCAAGACCACCCCACCAAACAGACACCAACAGACCGCAACCAACCTGAAAGAGGGTCGAGTATAGACCACACAGTGTACTCCCATCCCACAGTGGGGAGTATCATGAGGCAACAAGAGCAGGCCCCATGAGTGGTGCTTGAGCGAGGATATCCCAGTGGAGAGGGGAGCCTACCAGGCAAGCCAGCATGGGTGGTTCATCAAACAGTGCCCCATACACTTTTAGCCCCCTTGGCCAGACTACACTATATCATAGAACATATTGATATAGAGGCAAAAAAAATAAAAAAAATGTTACATTTTTAGTAAATTTTTGTAAAACACAGAATTCCACTGTAAAATCCATATTGCATGCCCCCAGGTCTTGAGAACCAGTGTGACAAAGTTTGGGGTACATACACATAAGTAAATAAAACACTTTATGAACATATTTCACAATATTTATATACATTTAAAAAATCCCAGACATCACCCCTCCAAAAAAAAACATAACCAGTTTTAGTGCAGTTCCTACCTGATTGCAAAAAAAATATTTTGTCAATTTCACCTT
The DNA here is from genome assembly GCA_016801145.1 of Umbra pygmaea. Classification (NCBI taxonomy): domain Eukaryota; kingdom Metazoa; phylum Chordata; class Actinopteri; order Esociformes; family Umbridae; genus Umbra; species Umbra pygmaea. The sequence continues at coordinate 4,856 of JACXGM010003584.1, forward strand.
CTGCTTCCTGTCTGAAATGTTTTCAACTAAAGCAAAAGTTGCTGAAATAGACCCAACTTTGAGAAACAATATCTCTGGCTGTGTCACATCTGGTGTTGTTGTGAGGAGAGAAACGGAGACTACAGACAATGTGTAATGTCTCTCTTCTCCTCCTCCTCTTCTCTATAACAGGAGTAGTCACTCACAATAATTCGCGCCGACCCTCCAGAACGCTGGGACTAAATAGGCATCTTGAATACCCATTACGCACCGGTGTGGATAGTTAGCAAGTGCACCATTCATGCGCAATGAGTAACCAAGTGCCTACCGCTCCCCAGCGCCCAGAGGTCGGCGCATTAGCAAAAACACATACACTACAAAACACATTAAACAATAAAGACATATCCTGCCACGATACAAAGACAGCCATACAGTTCGTGACAGGCTGTGATGAACCCAAATGGACAAAACACTCCTCTTTCTTTGCAGCAGAACTCTCTCTTTTCTAGCATGTATGGTTTGGGAGGTATGATTTTATCCTCCTAATTTGTGCCTTTCCACAACTTTGTCCCAGAGCCGTTATCTAAACCAGGTATTTCACTAGATACATTTTAACAATTGTTCTGAATTTCTATAAATGTTATTTTCACTTTGATGTCGAGGTTTATAATGTGTAAATACAGCTGGCAAATGTTAGATTTAATTTACTTCAATTTTCAGGGTGTAATGGTGTGGTCAAAAGTTTTGATAATGACACAAGCACAAATTTTCACAAAGTCTGCTGCCTCAGTGTTGATGATGGCAATTTGCATACTCCAGAATGTCATGAACAGTGATCAGATGAATTGCAATGAATTTCAAAGTCCCTCTTTGCCATGAAAATAAACTTAATCCCAAAAAAACATTTCCACTGCATTTCAGCCCTGCCACAAAAGGACCAGCTGCCATTATGTCAGTGATTGTCTCGTTAACACAGGTGAGAGATCACTCTGTCATACTGATTGAGTTAGAATAACAGACTGCCCCCCTCCTTGCTTTTATGGGAGACTCTTAAGGCTTATTTAAGAGGTGTGATTATATCCTACTCCTCTCACCTAAATAGAGCCCGTAGGGCCAAAATGGAGGAACTTTCTAACAACATTCTAGACTTGGACCGTAAATATGCTCAGACACCATCCCCAGAGCTGTATAAAACCTGCAATTAGAATTGAACCTTTTATCTACCAATGAGGCGGACGGTTTACTATACTATACAAACTGGGTGAGATGGCGAGCCGTTTGCTTGCACACCAATTATACCAAAGTGCTGCTTCTCAGTTGATTTCTCAAATTGAGGACTCTTCTTAATGTTTAATCTCAGAACCAGAGGGGATAAACAACACATTTAAATAATTTTATTTGTCTCTTCATACATCAGAGTTCCCAGCAGATATTACCAATATGACTAAATTATTGAATGCATCAGATATTCCCACTGTCACCCATGAGACTGCGGGCGACCTTGATTCCTCTCTGAGGCTTGAGTAGGTGGTTGAGTCAATAAAATCTATGCAAAGCAGCAAAGCCTCTTGCCCAGATGGGTTTTCTATTGAATATTTTAAGAAATTTCACTTACTTTTCACCCCCTTATTTCTATCTATGTATAATGAGTCACTGGAGCATGGTGTGCTCCCATCAACCTTGACACAAGCCTCTATAGCACTCTTGCTTAAGAAAGGGAAAGACCCAACAGTCTGCTCCTCCTATAGGCCCCTCAGCCTCCTCAATGTTGATTTCAAGGTACTTGCGAAGGTGTTAGTGAGGCGAATGTAGGCGACACTTCCATCATTTATCTCAGACGAACAGACAGGCTTTATTAAGGGTAGACAGTAATTTGTTAACATTCAGATCCTATTTAACATAATTTACTCAAAACAGTCTTCCAATTCCCCTGAACTTGTGATATCACTCGATGCTGAGAAAGCCTTTGACAGAATCGAGTGGGAATACTTATTCACCGTTCTCAGTAAGTTTGGTTACGGCCACACATTTATCACATGGATCAGGCTTATTTATTCATCCCCAAAGGCCAGTGTCTGCACCAATGACACTCACTCTGAATACTTCGTCCTGGAACATGGGACCAGGCAGGGCTGCCTTCTTTCTCCCTTACTCTTTGCTATAGCATTTGAGCCTCTCTCAGTGGCTCTGCGGGCTTAACCCAATTTCCAGGGTGTCATACAGGAGGGAATTTAATATAGGCTGTCATTACAGTGCCTTGCGAAATAGAGCAATAGAGCGGTCAATAGAGTAAGCACTACTATATCCTGTGCTCATCTTGGACTCTATCAATTTCAAGTCAAGTCAAGTCAAGTCAAGTTAATTTATCATGTGCATCGAATTACATATATCATCCCATACAGAGAAATTCTTTTTGACATGGCACGGTGATTCTATGCAGTGGGCTTAAAAACAAGAATTACAACAATATAAGAATTTTAAAATAATAATGGCATAGTAATACTAAACGCTATGTACTAAGCAGTGGTCTGGAAAATGTACAACAGTAGAAGTAGTAAATATTATAGATTGGCATGGAAAAATTTAAGGTTATTAATAGAGTTCATTACTCCTAAGTCCAGACTGGCTAGAATGTATCCTTAATTCCTAGTTAAGCACTGCCTATTTAACCCTTTAGACCCCAATACATTTTTACAATTCGGCTGCAGAATATTGAGAATTCAAAAAAATAAATCAGATTTATTCTCAAAGAAATAGACATAGCACAAAAAAAGGGGAACTTTAAATGCACACACTTAATTAAGGACAAGGGTCAGTTGATGGTATGTAGGTGGCTAATGAGACAGAGACATGGGCCAAATGAGAAAATAGTAAAAGTGAGGTGTTTAGTTATTTTATTGACTGACGGGAGGTAAAGGAAATAATTAGAAGTTTATTTTTATTTTTTTAAGTCATTTAAATTATTTTACTCATTCCAATTGGTAAGCTTTTACTGACTTTTGTAATTTCTGGGTTTCCATAGTAATGTGACATAAGATAAGGATTTTGACCGGGTATGATGATTCTGTGTAGGCACGTGCCCCCTCAGATTTTTAGCCAAGTGGATTTTCCTTTTAATATCAGTATTTGTGGGCACCTGTTTCCGTGTGTTGTGCACCCTTGAAAAAAATTGGTGCATGACGCTTCTGGTATTCACTGTGTATACAAACTGTATATACTGACCGGCCACTTCATTAGGTATGCCTTGCTACTGTAGTACAGGGTTGGACCCACTTTTCCCTTCAGAACTGACTTAATTCTATCAAGTGTTGAAAACATTCCTCAAATTTTTTTGTCTGTATTGACCTTTATGCTTCATGCAATTGCTGCAGATTCAAATCTCCCATTCCACCACATCCCAAAGGTGCTCGATTGGATTGAGATCTGGCAGAAGCCATTTTGTTACAGTGAACTCACTGTCATGTTCAAGAAACTAGTTTGAGATGATGTGAGCTTTGTGACATGGTGCGTTATCTTGTTGGAAGTAGCCATTAGAAGATGGGTACACTCTGGTCATAAAGGGATGGACATGGTCAGCAACAATACTCAGGTAGGCTATGGCATTTAAACAATGCTCAATTGGTACTAAGGGACCTAAAGTGTGCCAAGATAATATCCACTATACCATTACACCACCACCAGCCTGAACTCTTGATACAAGGCAGGATGCATCCTTGCTTTCATGTTGTTTACGTTCAATTCTGACTCAACCACCTGAATGTTGCAGCAGGAATCGAGACTCATCAGACCAGGCAACATCTTCCAATGTTCTATTGTCCAATTGTGGTGGGCCCGTGCAAATTGTAGCCTCACTTTCCTGTTCTTAGCTGAAAGGAGTGGAACCTGGTGTGCTTCTGCTGCCAGCCCATCTGCTTCAAGGTTTGATGTGTTACACTCTTCTGCATACCGTGGTTGTAATGAGTGATTGTTTGAGCTCAAACTAGTCCGTCCATTCAATTCTGACCTCATGAGGCATTTTCACCCAGAGAACTGCCTCTCACTGGATATTTTCTCTTTTTCTGACCATTCTCTGTAAAACCTAGAGATGGTTGAGCAAGAACATCAGCACTTTCTGTAAATCAGCACTTTCTGAAATACTAATACATTACCTTGACCATGACTACATGCCTAAATGCATTGACTTGCTGCCATGTGATTGGCTTATGAGATATTTGCTTTAACAGGTGTACTTAATGAAGTGGCCGTTGAGTACAGTATAAACAGTACAGAACTGTGCAAAAGTCTTAAGCAGCTGTACAAAAAAATCCATAAACGGTAGTTGCTTTAAAAAAAATAGAAAGGAAAGTTCCTAAATATGAAACGTATAATGTAAATAGCAGGAAACAGTGAAAAACTAAAATAACTACACAAAAATGTCACGTTTGTCTTCACCCAGTTTAATTCCTTCTACACCCATTCCTGTTTCAGTTAATCCGGTTGGTTCTATCAGAGCATTATGTCATTGATCATTAGCATTCCTGTTTGTTATCATTGTGTCACCATGCACTGGACGATATACCTAAAAGTTCATCTGAAATGCGATCCATTACAGAATGTTACTTTCTTTAACAAAACTATAAATAAATCTCTCTAGCATTGCATGTCATGGCAAATGAAGGTTTGGAAACACAGTACATACTGTACATTGCTCTTTTCTACTGGCACTAATGTAGAACACAAAAACTGAATAATTACAACTAGATTTGAGTCAAACAATATCTAGGGTGCCTAAGACATTTGTACAGTTCTATATATATATAAATGCAGTATTCCATTTGCATGTAAACAAATGGTATGAATCCGATAGCTCATGGTAAAAGCATGTAAACAAATGGTATGAATCTGATAGCTCATGGTAAAATCATGTAAACAAATGTTATGAATCCGATAGCTCATGGTAAAATCATGTAAACAAATGGTATGAATCCGATAGCTCATGGTAAAAGCATGTAAACAAATGGTATGAATCCGATAGCTCATGGTAAAAGCATGTTGAAAAGTGCCGACAAGGCAAGGTCAGGGGGTCTTGGACATGACAAATTGGGAGGGGAGAAAAACGGAAATAAGAAAGAAATGGGACAATTACTACTCATTTGTTTCAACAGAGCACACACTTAATTGGATGCAAATGTATAATAATTCATGATTCTCTTAGGAAAACAATTATAGGAAAGAATGTACCCATGTACAAAATCTCATACTACAAAATGTTGCTTGTTTTTTCTCACCATACACACGTTTGTATTCGAGGAATTCTTAAAAACAATATTTACATATATTTGTTTACATATTTGTCATGAGACGTCCCCAGGGATTTTGTGGTGTGCTGCGAATGAGCGAGAGAGAGACAGAGGAAGAGAAATGGAGTGAAGACATGGAGAAATGAAAAGTAAATGAAAGGTTTTCATGCTAGCACTGGTCTGCATGTTCTTCTGTGAGAGATGATGGAGGAATACTGTACAATGCCTGGTCAGCTATACTGATTCAAATGTGCTCATTTCATCCTTAGCTTTGGGAACACGTTCAAGCAAATGGGCCAGCTACTGTATGCAGGCATGGACTGATTGCAGAACGTCCACACAGACTAAAATGCCAGGCATTGTGCTGTCCCATCTGAATGAATACGGAGGCAGATGCATTATCATCAGCCAGTCTGCCTTCCACCCAACAGATCCTGCACCAAGGTCATCAGTGCATGTAACAGTGGCTCCACATTTTTCCTCTGCAGCCATCTGTGTATGCAACAAGAATCATTTTCTGTGTGATTTAGTCAAATAAGAAAACGAGTTCACCAGCAATATTTAATGTAACACATTTTGTAGGGAACACATTTATTTCCCTGGTTCCAAGTCTATCACGTAATTGGTTGCTAGCAAAGGATTACTGTGTAACCTATCCACGGACTTTATAGCAATCTCGCTTATCTCTACCATCACGTTGCTTATGTCCATAGTTTACGGTATATCAATGCTTGACTGGGGCTTATTTGATTTGCAGAACAACGGTGAAAAGGATTGGCTGACGTCAAACTCCACTGCAAGTCTGAAAATCATTAATGGCATCTGATGTTAAATAAAGAACTGAACATGATGGTCTTGCTTGACTTAATGTTGGCTAATAGGATCTGTTTTGCTAGCTACACAACGGGCCTGGGACACCGTGTTACTTTGAGTGCTGTTATCATGTTTTCTATCATCCATTCAGCTACTTGTGTACCAAGCATGGAAAGTGTGGATCATTTGTCTAAAAACTGAAGGAAAATATATTACTTTCAATGGGCTGCTCTTAGTGCACTTGATAGGGTAAAGTACATACAGCAGTGGAGCCTAATGAAGCCATGTTTTATCTAATGAGCCGAACCTGATGATGAGCGTACACTCATGGGCTTTTAGGCCGCTGTGTCCGTGACATTAACTTTAGTTTCCTAGGCATATGGCCACATTTCCTATTTTCACACTGCTGTATACACACTGGTCTCACCGAAACATTTGTTTAAAACATTGGTAGAAGACATTCAGGGAGCATTGATAAAAGGGGCTGATTGTAGGACTTTCTGTCAGTGAGAATGGAACTACTTTATCTTTCAGTGAACAGCTTATAAAAGCTGTAAAAATGTATTTCCTGATATTAAAATATAAGATGAAGCATTTTAGATGACAATGATCATATACGTTGAAATGCTTTGTTACACATAAAAGCACAGCCAAAAATACCGAATTGATATCAATAATGTAATGGTGCGTGCCGATTGACAAACACTGGAGTTTTTTCTCATTGAAATTCCTGTTAAATGGCAAAATAAGCATTAAATTGTTTCGTGAATTATGTTTTCATCTAAACAGATCATTATTTTCAAATGTCAAGAAAACTGATTTTACAGCTTTTTGTAAGCCGGTCACTAATAAAGAAAGTATTGTTGCAAAATTCTACAAAAAGACCCTACAGGTTTTTCACAATGTTTCTATCAGCTTATGTCTTAATGTAAAGAGGGTGTTACAGTATATTGGTCATACTATGTCATAGTGGATTATGCAACATTTGTCAATCAATTTTGTTTTGTTTTATAAGCCGTTATTTCAATGGAAATAGGTGAATTGCTTTGCCTCACAGTTAGCCAGATTAACTAGATAGCCAATGTGGCACTGTCATGTCTCCAAAAATAACTTAGTTGTGTCCCTGCACTCTCTCCACAGCGAATACCACATCTTCTCGCAGTGCTCAGAGACCAAAAGTGTGAACGTCAACTGCTTCTGGCCTAACCCGCTGGTGGAGAGCTACATGATCCGCATTCACAAGCACTTCTTCTCCAACTGCACCCTGGAGCGCGTTATCTGGGTGGACCCACCGGACGACACACTAACCATCCTCATCCTCATCCCCATCTTCCTCACGTTGGCCATGATTGCACTGGTGGTGTGGTGCAGCAAGCGCAGCGACATCTTGGCTTAGGATATTTATTCCCCTGTGACTGTCCGGCGTGAATGACCCAACAACAATAAACCTTTTTGAATGAAAAAACTTTATTGATCCCCAGGGGAGAGATGTGACTAGGAAGGGATCACAAATAGCCTGGAAAGACAGGGTACATATTTTGGTCATTGTTTTTGACCGTCGTGTCTTTTCTTGATTAAGCTGGATTAAAGGGACTAACACTTTTGAAAGAGATGTATCCTAAATAAATATATTTCCACTGGCCAATCACATTTGAGCTGTATAATGTACACAGTGATGGAAGGCACATACAATCATTTAGGATTGTTGATCTTTGGTGTGAAATGGAAAAGGGGATGGTCTTGATATCATAACCTGTCAGACACTGTTTAAGTGTTTGGATATATCTTCAGTTGGAGAACACAGACAAGTTCAAATTTTAACGTATACCAGTGCTGTCTACTGTAAAGAGATGAAATTCTCGTTCTATATCGCTTTTGCTTCTGTTTTCATGTGTTGTCTTTATTGGGTTAGGTTTTAAAGTCAGATACAACAATAAATGTAAAGTATTTTATTTGAACTAACCCTAACCCTTGTCAAAATGACTTTCACCCTAAACTTAATTGTATGCCTAACGAAAACCTTAAATTTTGAACCTTAAACCAAAAAGTGTTTATCATGTTCCTTATATATGTTCATGATATAAAGTTAGGCAATTTACTTGATTTACAATTTATTTATTTACAACTTACTTTAAATCATGGCAAATAAGTGACAAACAGCCCTAAGTGTACAATACCTTAGACTAGAGCAATATGTTCCTAGCAGTAAAAACAGCTGTGTGTGTAGAACTAAATGTGCCTTCATTATTTACCCTGTGTTTGTGTTGTGATTCCCCAGATGTTGTCATCACTGATTGCACTGCTTATGTAGTGAAACCTCAGCATGATTTCTGCTCATGCTAATTGTAAATTAATTCCAGTGTTTAATCAGTTCAGGGGAGATGTGTGAGATAAGAACATAAATCACTCAAGATTTTGGAGTCTTTATGAGATAATTTAGTTGTGCCAGAGGTAAACTTTCGGTATCGAGGAGCTATTGGACTATTTACTGTACTGCTATTTAATGTTTTAATTAAATTACTTAGAATTAGTCCCTGCTTTGTTTTTGTTTTTTATTAATGTCTCAGTGTAACATGTTTTTTGTGTACTATGCAGTTCAGAACCATGTCTTTATTTCACACTTATTTATCTTTTTATAATCCATGTCTTTGTTGGTTGAAAGCAGACAACTGTGGAAATCCTTAGGAAGATTGATTGAGGGAATGATGCAGTATTGCCTGGGCTTTGTACTGTGTAAATCTAGTTCAACACGGTTAACTCCCCCAAAATTAGTTTTTTCTGACATTTAGGTTCAAGGGACAATTTAAAATTGCTCCCTAACACATTCCCCTATAAAAAAATATTTCACAAGAGATATAGGGAAGACAAATGTTCATATTTTCATTAATGTTCCAATGAACAAAAAATCAAAATAATAAAAAATAAAAGAAGTTGATATTGTGGCTCAGCTTTGATCCCCAGAATGAAAAGGGATCATGATTGGCATTGTTTTGGAAATGAACAAATAAACAAAGACAACAGGGAAACCCAGCATCATGCAAGTGTTTACAATGCGAGTAAAAAACTATATTCTTTCTACGGAGCCGTTTTGCCATATGCCCTAAAATATGATTTTCCAGTACCTCTGTAGCAAACGTTTGGCTGCAGGAAGGAAATACAATTCTGTCCCAGAGTAGGCAAAGAATTAAAGGAAATGGGCAGGCTATGATTTTAACCAAAAGAGGTACAGGAACTGTGAAGACTGCCATACTTCCCAATACATGCATTGTTATGACTGAGATGGCCAACTGCAATGCTTCAGCTTGGCGTCTTAGCCTCCCTCCTCCGCACAACAAGACTTCCCACACCCACCTAACACGCCAGTCCTGTTAAGAACGTGCACACCATAAATTACTATAAAGGTCATACACTCGTGATTCATGAACACATCCAATCACATATGTGTTGTAAACAGAGAACTATAGAAAGAAAGAAAGGCTGCCAACTGTGGGAAAACATGTGTACAGTATGTGTGTATTTGTAAGCTCCCTATTCCCACAGAGTCCCCATAACATGCAAGGCTCCTTGAGTCATCATCACCACAGCAAGGCTCTACTTCTCAGTTACTCTTTATCCCAACAACTGAGGCTTTCCCCTTTTCCCACACTATTGGGCTCCAGCGCACATGACCCAAACAGGACATCCCCTCACCCCTCTCTCTTGCTCACCCACCCCTATCCTTCAGAACCAGTGGACTGTAGTATTTCATCTGTCACTGATAAGCAGGCTAGACTAAAATGACTAACAAATCATCCTGCAACACTGTCCATTCCACAGAGTCCATTTCTCTCCAGAGTCCATTTCATAATAAAAGTAAGGAGGAGACAAACAGTACCGTTATATATTCTATGTGAATATATACTGAATTATAGTTGTTGGACTAATTTAATGATTTTCAATGTAACTTTTATTTCCTTTAGCACACTCTTTCTTTAATTAAGTTGCACACCAGGCAACAATAGATAATGTGTAGCAATAAAACAAATATTGAATTGTGTACTGAAAGGAAAACAGGCTAATATGATTCATGACTTATTATAGTTGCTATGCATTTATATTGTCATATATTCCATCTATGGTATAAGTAGCCAACATGTAACAAACCTTGGTCTACATTTGTTTTTTGGGTGTTCCATGTTCTGGGTAAAAAGGGAACTAGATTTAAGTAAGTGTTTTCCACAAGCTGTATGTCCTCAACAACAACCTTCCTTTTTTCCATTGTGATATGATTGATTTTCTTTGTGTGAGGCCATAGCTATAACATATGCTGCTGCTCTGATACAATCCTTTTATTGACCAAAACAATATGTTAACTTTCAGATGAATCAAGCAGCTGCTGGAAATAAATGTTCCTTACTGAAATTAATTGTTCACAGTTTCAATTGTTCTCGCTTGCTTCCAAAAGGGAATGAATTCATAAAGGAAATACAAGGCTAGAACATAAATTGAATGTGAAAAGAAAACTATCTGATACTGTTAACATGTAAGTTGTGTACCTACGTGTTTTCAGCTTCTTTACAGCAAACCATAGAAAACAGTTATGAAGGGCCTTCAGTGTTCTAAATCACTGCTTGCAGGACAACTGCGTCATGTTGGGCAGGGTTCAGATCCTGGTCACAGCATTTTAAATGATGCAGTAAAAATTGTTACAGCGCTACCCAGTCACATTGGGGTGCCTTGCCACGTCACTCTCTAGTGACACCTTGTGTAGATTGGGCACCTGTGAATTACATTTTGGCTTTATAGTTGATGAATGTGTATCCTCAGCATACATGAATCAACTAAAGGCTTTCAAAACACTTGGGCTAAAACAGTTGACCCGAGGCTGGACGGTATTGCATGTGAAGGCTAATTAATTACATTAGCTATAGTCATTCTGTGGGCTATTATATTATTTGTTTTAACAGCGCAAATTAAATAAAGTGCATGTTTCTGATGACATGCTGTGTCAAGTACAAAAAACAATATATTTTATTTATATATCATATGTTTTCTTTTATTTATCTGAAAATGCACAATAACAGTGTCAAGTGAACATTTTAGAAAAAAGTTAGCGATTAAAACTGACGTTCTGTACATATCTTTGGAATAATGGACTATGTAACTGGACGAGGTAATATAGAGGAAAAAAGGTGTCTGTCCCGCTGTCTATTTTAAATAAAGTTATATATAGAATTAGTTAAAGGAACAACCGGTTTGTGTCTGAAGCAATACACATATTAAAATGCATACATTAATTTATAAACATGTAAATATGAATAAAACATAATTTGTGCTAGCGTATGTTTATGTTGTTGTTCATTCATATCTGCAGCAATATGTTGATTTCCACACTGTGTTTATGTCAGCCTCCAGAAAACTCAGGGCTGACCAAAAAACACCCGGGGCTAGAGCCCCGAAAGCCCGGGTCTGATGACGCCCCTGGTTGACATCACACCAGTTGCATATAAGAGTTGTTCCGCCACTTTCTACCAAGGCAACCCTATGTAATGTAATACTGTGCCCTTTTTGAAATATTGCCTCTTATTTTAATGACAGTGCGTCCTTTTCTGCTGAAAAATCTTTGATTGAGGCTTCCTCTCAGTCAAGCAGTGGTGGCGCTCCACAAGGGTTAACCACAGGAATCTTAGAACATGTATCCCTGCTTACCAAAACAATATAAGCTTTAAGAATATAATCTCTGGGCAATACAGACACTCTCATGAGCATAATTACTGACCTTGAAAGCTGGCTGAATCCACATCTAGCTGAATGGACATACTGGTAACACCATGCATCATGCACTGGCTCAAACCTAGAGTTTTCTGAAGTTGTTATTGATGACATAACGCTGTTGTGAAATATCTACCCATATCTCCAGTCTATTAGAGGGATGTGTTTTCTGGGTACTTGCCTAGGTGTTATGGTTAATTTCTTTGATGGGAGTTTTATAATAACAGAAATAAATAGATATTGGAGTTTGTGTATATGTGTGTATTAAAGGGGAACACATCTACAATACTAGGTTCATAAATAGCTTGAAGTAAATATTGGAATGTCTCTTTATGCACACATTTCTCACAGGGAGAGCAGGGTGGAGCTAGCCTGAGTGAAGCATTATAGGGTTATATTGCTCCCCATAATAATTCACTAGAGGCCAACTTACCTCAACAACACAGTGCTCCGAAATTGTTACCTCATTTGTCTCAGATATATCACCACCAACCAGGTTTTGAAATGACTTCTTGGGAGGTTCATGAAAATATCATGATTTTAGTCAATGATAAATTACATATGTCTGGGGGTCAGTAATTGGGCTAAGTCGCTGCCTTGCAGGACAAGCCATGTCATGATAGTCAGTAGACTATGGCTTCTCTGACTTTGCCCAGACCTCCAGCACAAGGCAGTGCAAATTGGCATAGCGCTGTCTGGGATTTGGGATAGATAAATATTATCTTTCTTGCCACGTTGCTCTCCAGCTACTCCTTGTGTGCAGATCGGGCAGCTGTAAATTAAATCACATTTTTTTTATTTGCAATAGTCTTCAGATAAGATTTCAGGTGGAAGATCATGTGACTGTTGTTCTTTAAAATTGAGAGGCGTTTGCCATTGTCCTTACTGGTTTTCACGTTCATATAAACGTGTTCCCACCTGGTCAAATGTGTAATGCAAATGTTGATCTAGTGTGACTCGCCTCATCCTGAGATCATAGTGGCAAGGGTGTAGGACATGTCCTCACTAATGTTTAAGACAGGTAATATGGTCCCCCTCAATAATAAGAACAATTTGCTAAAAATATTTGTGGCCCACCCAAATAACAAAACTCATACTTACGCCCTTTATTGGTGTGAGTCTTCTACAGAATCTCAATACTATGTATATAAGAATTCATCCAATCTGAGCTGCCATCTGGTTGCTCAAAGTCAACAAATCTATAATAGTACTTTTCTAAACATTAGGTAAACAAATACCACTGTAATAGTTTGGATATTCATAAACTCTTAATGGCTTAGTTTAAAGTAAGACTGACAATATAACTGTCATCACCCATCATGTTTTCCTTTGAACCTGAACAGTCAACATGGTTGGGAAGTAAAATATTACATTTTATTTACTGTGCATTGTCGATCAGTTATAAGTAATTAATTACAAGAAAAACGAACCTGCCCAACCCTGAACAGTCAAGATAATGCAAAGCTGGCTGTACTCCACTTCCCTAATATGGTTATGATAGCAACCTCTGGTTTGTAATTGACAGTTAATGGTTTAGGGGACTCGTTTAATTTTTGTGTACTGTAGGTTTTCCAGCGATCCACCTGCCTCTGTTCCAGGGTGATTTAGCTTGAAGCCTCAAGGGAGTAGATTAAAGCCCTGACAACCAATGTCAGCAACCAGAATAGTTCAGTGACCTACATTTTCTCCTGCTGTCTTCCACGTGTATTTTGGTAAAGCCGTGTTACAGTACTGCATATGACAGAGTATAGCTGCTGTTTTTCACACGAATGTTGGCACTTTCTGTACCAGAATTTCTAACCCAAATTATTCTTTCTTTCATAGCTCCTGGTTTTAGCTTTGTCAGCATCTGCTTATCGGTCAAATACTGTGACCATTTCCTTCCTGTGTCCTCATGACAGAGGTCACAATGCAGTCTCGTGCTATCCTGTCACCTTGCTTTGAGCAGTTCTCCGCAACCACCTTCTTTAAGGTCTGTCTGGGCTATTACACTAAGTAGAAAGCTCAATAAATGACAACAAAGAAATTAATGAAATGACCCATGTACAATACTCTGCATACCCTCAGTTATCAATACGGTGTATTGCCCTCTTTAGCATCAATGACAGTCATGCAGTAATTTGTGAAAGTTGTCTATGAGGCCTCGGATTCTTGCAGGTGCTATAGCTGCCCATTCGTCTTGGCAAAATGCATCCAGGTCATGCAGAGTCTTTGGTCATCTTCCATGAACCCCACGTTTGGGCTCTCCCCATAGTGACTCAATGATATTTAGGTCAGGAGACTGATGGCCACTCCAGAACCTTCACCTAGTTAAAAGTCATTGGCGTGTTATTCAGAGGCTATTTTAAGGGCGCATGCTTGGCCCTAATGTAGCGTGTGCACAACGCACATACACTTTGCTTCTCTCATCTACACAGAGGCAGCAGTTCCCATTATTACAACCCATACATAATTAAAATGAAAAATATTACCACACGAGGGAGATCATTGTGATGTACGAAGATGTGAAAACTCTGGCAAACTCTTCCATTCCTGCCATTTTGAAGGGAATCCCCCCTTAGATGGGTGACTGTGAAGGGGACAATGGCTATCTGTTAAAGACATGGCTGATGACACCATTTTTGATGCGTGAAATGCTGTTTAATCGAAAACACACACAAACACGCAGTGTAGCCTAATTGAACGAACATTCGGCATACTGAAAATACGCTTCAGGTGTTTGGATAGGACAGGGGGCACTTTACAGTCCTCAAAAAGTTGCAGCATTCATTGTGGGTTGTTGTGTTTTACACAACATTTCCATGAATCATGGATGTGTTGATGACATAAATGAGGAAATATTAGAGGACTTAAGGAGATTTCATGTTGAAATGGATGTGCCATTGCCACTTAACCCAAATGCCCCATCAGCAGAATGGGAGAGGACAGCTTATTTGACAGAAGAGTGAGGTAAGCAAAGTAATCTCACTCTAATGTTAGACTACATTACAAAAAATATCACCATGCATTCATTACCTAGTGATTCAGTGAGAGTGAGCCCAAAACATCCGAAAGTATGTCTTTGTGACATTTCTTTATTTACATTTTGTAAAAAAGAAAAATCAATAGCAATCTGCCGTTATAATTGCAATCCGCCATGGAACAAGCGCACCTGCTCTTAAAGAGAATGTGAGATGACGCTCTGATTGGTTTATTGCACGTTACGCCCAAACCACACCTATGACTAATGTAGCTACTTCAGACCTACCTATTTTAGATTTGCGTCGGGCGCAAGTGTCATTTATCCCACCGGCATAATAGCAACAGCGCCCGGGACCCGCCCACAATATCCTTGCGTTTCACGTTTGGTACTTGCATTTCAGATTGTTAAAATAGGGCCCCAGGACATATATACATCACTAAATACATACAATTGGTAACAGCTGGGATTAATAGAGTTGCGCAATTGGGAGACAAGAACAGGTGAATGGAGGCGTGCATAATGATGTGTCCGGATGAATGGAGAGCTGTACATAAAAGATGGAACAGGCTATGCCTGCTATTCCCTCAGGGAAGTGGGAAGATCAGTACACCTTGAAACAACCACACCATTTTTTCCAGAGCAGCCTGTATGTCTCCTAGGGTGTGGGTTTTCCTTTGTATCCCAAACAATACTTCTGGCAGTTTTGGCTGACATCTTTCTTGGTCTACCTGACTTGGCTTGGTATCAAGAGATCCCCAAATCTTCCAGTTCTCAATGAGCAATTGAAAAGTACTGACTGGCATTTGCAAGGCTTTGGATATCTTTTTATATCCTTTTCCAACTTTATGCAGTTCCAGTACCTTATTACGCTGGTCTTTTAACTGTTCTTTTCTGCTCCCCATGGCTCACTATCTGGCCTGCTCAGTGCATCCACATGAGAGCTAACAAACTCATTAACTATTTATACACAGACACTATTGCAATATAGAATGCCACAGGTGTGTGAAATGTACCTCTAATTGCCATTTTAACCTGTGTGTGTCACCTTTTGGTCAGGGCCATTTGGGTGATTTCTGTAATCAGTATGGTTTACAAAGGTGCCAAAAAACTGTGTGATAAGGAATGGCTTCATATGAGCACTATCCTTACATAACAGCCATATTTACTGCATGAACAGTCAAAATCATGCTGGGATTTCACAATTTCTGCCAGGGTATGCAAACTTATGAGCACAACTGTAGCTACTGTATATGACAGCAAATGTCTGACATAACATTCAGCACTGAAAAAGACATCTAATTTCTAAAAAAAATAGTAAGTGCATTTCATAAATTTTCTATTTTCAAAGGTATGAAACAATTTTAAAACAGTTCGGCCGGCCATATTAATGGAGCCAGACAAAGTAATTTGTTTGAAGCAAAGAAATATTTAATATAATCCATGTTATATAATCTTGTGTAGATGTATTTTTGGGAAAATTGTGCACTGTTTGGGAAGTGTGAGAGTGCAGTCAGGGATGTTAGCTGTGTCCTAATTCAGGGGCTGCATCCTATGAAGGCCACATTTGAAGGCCAATTGCGTCACAACAAATGCTGTCCCAATTCAAACACTGCACCCTTTCGAAGGGCGCATTCAAAGGCAGATTGTGTCACAGCAGTGCTACCAAGGCTGTCCCGATTCAAACTCTGCATCCTTGGAAGGCTGATTGCATCACCGCAGCGTGACGAAGGCTGCCCCAGTTTGGAATTTTGGAAAATGCGCCCTTCGTTTCTCGGACAAATAAAGGATACAAGAATGGACACGTCACAGCCTACCCTTCCCCAGAATTCATAGTGTGCCGGTGACGTCGCAATTTTATTCAAAGAAAATGGCTGGTGTTAGTAGTATGGTGGCCAAGGAATTCACATATAAATGTAAATATTGTGTTTTAATTTATTAAAATAGCTAGTGTTAAAGGCATAAATATGAACCAACCAATCAACTGAGTTAAATGAATCAAATATTAAATGTAATCAACAAAATGCTTTTCTTGCTTAGTTTTTTGTCTTGTTTCTAGTACAAATATCAAAAAAGTCTTACATTAAGAAGCATTTACTAGACAAGCAAAAAGTAACTAAATTAAATGAGCATTTGGTTAAAATAAGCAAAATAATCTTGTTTTCTGTTTGTCTTAAGATTATTTTTGCTTAACCCATTAGCAGATTGTTTTATTGTTTTAACTAAAAACACCTAATTTTAAGTAATTTTTCTCCAAAACAAGACAATCTATATTTGTTACATGCTTATTTATTTAAGAATTTTTAGATGTTTGGACTAGAAAAAAGACAAAAATATTAAGTAAGAAAAGCATATTTGCAGTGAATTTAAAATAGAAGGGTAAATTCAAGTAAATAAAACAGCAGCACAAATCCAGCTGAAATGTGGTAGATAAAAATACCTGAAAAACATAGCGTTGTCTGCAATACATCATTTAATAAATCCGAATGAGCTAGCGAAACAAGTGTTAAAACCCAGGGGTGTTTCTTAAAAAAACTGAACTTAAACTAAAAATGTTACAACTGCGCGGCTTCCTTTTTCAGGTGGTCTGAGGCAAAACTTGTGGTAATACTTTTTTTGTTTCAGGGACCAAGGAGCAGACGGCTCAGTTTATTAAATTGCGGGCCGAAAATGATCATTTATATACAGGGGCCAAAAACCTCGGCCATTATGGCTTGGAGGTAAGGCTTTAACCATTTGTAATATTTCCACTAGCTGTCACAGTTGTGGTGTTGGTTGAGAAAGGGAGACCAGGTAAAGAGAATAGTCTGGTTGTTTTAATAAACTCAGTTGAATGAATATATAACATAGACAAGGTAATCTTCTGAAGGCGATGTCAGAAATGCAGGTGCACAATGAATGAATATATTCTATGCTCTTCTCCTGGCATATACATGATCTACATACATACAGACCCTATGCTACAATTCTGAACTACTGACGACCCTTAACATGGGGGAAGACACAAACTAGTAGAATATCCATCTGCCAACAGGAGAACATCCATCCACCATGTAACACTGTACATCAACTCAGGCAAACCCAACGTAAGTTAATTGACACATCTTTGCTGAAATGTATTGTGCTGTTCATGTTATAAACAACAGGCATGGTGTATTTGCTCTGCCTTAGGATTGCATTTACTAATTGTCACTTATTAGTAAATGAAACAAAGTAATTTCTGTACACAATTTGTATAACGTAAGTTAAAAGTGATATATGGAATTTAAGTTATTTGTATATGAAGCAAAGCAATTTTTGTACATTGTTTATTTTTGTACAACAAGTTCACATTTGGTAGTAATTGTTCTGGAAATTGTTTACTTTTTTAATGGAAGTCATTTGTAAATGATACATTCTTCTATACATGTTTTTAGCAGGTAATATGAACATGATTTAAAGTACTTTTTACAAATATTTACAACATGAAAACAATTAAAATTAACAGTACATAAAAGATATTGGAAAAACAAAAAAGTATGCTTTCAGCTGAACAGGGAGACCCCGATAGTGCTGTTGGACCTGCATGGCCTCCACAATAGAGACCCTGGTAAGGTATCTGCTGGTGGGACATCATCTGGGATGGTCTCCACAATAGAGACCCTCGTAAGACCTCTCTGCTGGTGGGACATCATCTGGTATGGTCTCCACAATTGAGACCCTGGTAAGGTCTCTGCTGGTGGGACATCATCTGGGATAGTCTCCACAATAGAGACCCTGGTAAGGTCTCTGCTGGTGGGACATCATCTGGGATGGTCTCCACAATAGAGACCCTGGTAAG
>JACXGM010003584.1:29573-41391 GCA_016801145.1 Umbra pygmaea
TCCCAGCTGGACGTGCCTGGAACACCTCCCTAGGGAGGCGCCCAGGGGGCATCCTTACCAGATGCCCAAACCACCTCAACTGGCTCCTTTCGATGCAAAGGAGCAGCGGCTCTACTCTGAGATCCTCACGGATGACTGAGCTTCTCACCCTATCTCTAAGGGAGACGCCCGCCACCCTCCTGAGGAAACCCATTTTGGCCACTTGTACCCTGGATCTCGTTCTTTCGGTCATGACCCAGCCTTCATGACCATAGGTGAGGGTAGGAACAAAAACTGCCCGGTAGATTGAGAGCTTTGCCTTTTCTCTTTTCGTCACAATGGTGCGATGTAATGAGTGTAATACTGCCCCGCTGCGCCGATTCTCAGACCAATCTCCCGCTCCATTGTTCCCTCACTCGCGAACAAGACCCCAAGGTTTTGAACTCCTTCACTTGGGGTAAGGACTCATTCCCTACCTGGAGTAGGCACTCCATCGGTTTCCTGCTGAGAACCTTGACCTCAGATTTAGATCTGCTGATCCTCATCCCAGCCGCTTTACACTCAGCTGCGAACCAATCCAGTGAGTGCTGAAGGTCTCAGAAAGTGTTAAATGTAAATTGTTGTTAGTGAACATATCCCACTAAAATAACACCTTTAAAAGTGTAAACACTTTTAACACCCTTGCAGTGTTACAAATGTATCTCCCAGTAGTGTTTAATTCAAAAATTATAATTTGAAGTAAACTGGACTACATACAGTTGGAATCAAAAGTATTCCACAGCGAATCAGAATTATTTTCAACATGTACAGCCTTTTAGCTGTCTGCAATGAAAAAAAAGCCATTTAAGTAGATCAACACAATGAATGTATCAAGTGGTTTACCCAAATTCAACTGAAAATGCAACTCATAATGATTTCACCAGTCTCAAAAATATACAAAACCCTGAATAGAATCCCTCACTACAGCACAACTATGCAAAACAGGTGTTGCACCAGGTTTGTTTCAGCTGGAACACATGAAATACCTGAACTGGCTAGGGGTTTGTTGACTGTCACATTGAACTCAGTCTGGAGAATGGCAAAAAAAGCATAGTTATGGAATGAGATACTGTATGTGCCACCAGCATGTAATGGTTAAATTTAAATTGAATTTATTAGTATTGAATTTATAATGTTAAAACTGATTTGTATGTGCAAGATTTGAATTGTATTTAACAAATTTAAATATAACATAATGGTTTTGAATTGAATTTAACCTTCATTGTGTGAATTCATCTATTGGCAAGTATTATTTAAAATATTTTGGGAGGTTAAAATTTAACTCAAAATTCAGGTTTCAAATTTGGTTTCTCAAAATTAAATTTCAACTCAGTGGAAAACATCCGGGGCACTTAGGAAGAGTAGAAGAGCACCGATTAATGAAATCCCTTTTTCGCCAATCCTGCAGCAGGACAGAGGTAACACGACTGTCGAAGATGGATTACCAGCAGAGTTTGATATTACACACATTGTTTGGAGTGGCCGTTCATTATATTACACTAAATATACCGCTAGCTACTGTACACACAGGTGACTGCCATTTCTGTTTGTTGCTAAATAAAGACTAATGCTTGTTGCTGGAAAAACGTTCTAGGAAACTTAGAAATGTAGCCAGCTAGAAATGACATTACTGATATTACATATTACTGAGAATTACATTCTGATATAGAGAAATGAGTGCTACTCCCATATTGATGTAAAACTACCAGAAGTACAAGTAAAAGTAATTCACCATATCAAACACACAACAGTACACCACTGCAGCCCCAACAACACAAAATGCACGAACTCATATTCAATTTAACTATCAGAAATTATCATCACAAAATAAACATGTAGCTAGGCTTGTATATACTTTAACTTATCTTTGTCACCGTTACATAGATCCTTGTTGACTAGATAAATAACAAGCTAGTTCTACTACTACTAGTAGTACTACTACCATTACTAGTAGAGCTAGTTAACATTGTAAGTTGGTTATTCACATAGTTAGTTGATAGTAAACTAGCTTGATGTAGCTTTGTGCAGTAACGTAATTCTAGCTGGCTAATGGCTACGTTTTTCCAGGAACATGCATATGTCTTTATTTAGCAATGAACAGAAATGGCATTCACCTGTGTGAACAGTTGCTAGCTGCCTATTTAGTGTAGGAAAATGAATGGCCACTCAATACAATGTGTGTAATATCAAACTCTGCTGGTAATGCGTTTTCGATAGTCATGTGACCTCTGTCCTGCTGCAGAATTGGCTTAAAAAGGGATATATTTAATTGGTGCTCTTCTACTTTTCCTAAGTGCCTCAGATGTTTGCTACTGAGTTTAAATTGAATTTTTAGAAAACAAATTTGAAACCTGAATTTAGAGATTAATTTTAATGTTGTAACGGTACCAAATCACAGGCCCTCTGCTTCACGGAACACTGCTCCCCTCCGTGGGTCCCAGCATACTACCAGACATGAACGCATCCCAATACCTCGTTCGCAATCACCAGAATTCTAGACACCTGTGTCTGTCCCTATAAGAGCAGGTCTGAATGAACAAGTCCTTGTAAGGTATTGATTGTTTCGACTAAAAGCGTTTCTATCTGCAAGCATTATTATTCTGGTCTGTCCTTTTTTCTGCCTGACGTCTCTCCCATTTGGAATTGCCCATTTTTAGTTTTGCCTGAGTTTACCAGTGTACCGATATCTGCCTGCCTAACTATTCCTGCCTGTTGAGTTTGTACTTCCACCAGTGGCTTCCCATGTTCTGACTACCTGCCTGCCTCCAGACCATCCCTTCCTTCTGGGTTTTTACGTCCGCCAGTGTCATTCTATGTACCGTATCTCTGCCTGTCCACTGACCACTCCAGCCTCTGGATTTATATTCTATGATTGACTGTGTACCAACGCTTTTCTGCTGACCATTGCCTTGCCTTTTCGTTGTTGTAAATAAAATATTATGCTGTGTGTAATTGGCACTCCTGTCTCAGTTGAATCTTTAAAGTTGTGTGAAAAACCCTTGAGTGACTGCAAAAGACATGCAGCAAGGATTCAGTGAGCACAGTAAGGCGTGTACTACACGCAGGAGGTTTCCATGCCAGAACTCCAAGACATACACCACTGACACAAAAGCACAAGACAAGTTGGCTCCAATATGCTCAATATCATATAAAGAAGCCACAAAGATTTTGGAATTCAATACTGTGGAAAACTGGAACTTTTCGGCGAGATTGATCAGCGGTATGTCTGGAGGAAGAAGAATGAAGCATACACTGAAAAGAACACTCTACCCACAGTCAAGCATGGTGGTGGCACAGTGATGCTGTGGGGCTGCTTTGCATCCTCTGGCAAGGAAATCTGTAGCATGTGGAAGCAAGATGAATTCATTGAAGTATCATGTAGTCTACTGAGAAAACGTTATGCCTTCTGTGAGGAAGCTGAAGCCTGGGCGTCCAACAGGACAATGAACCCAAGCATACGTCAAATTCCATCAAGGCTTTCACAATCACCTGACTTGAACCCCATAGAAAATCTCTGCTGGGATTTGAAGAATATTACTGAAATGGAGGCCATTGCTCATGAGGAATGGGCTAAGATTTACTGCCAGAGGCTGGTGTCTGGCTGTACATCTCATTTGCAGCAGGTCATAACAGAAAAAGGGTGCTCTACTAAGTACTAATGATGCTTGAAGCCATGAAATGGTTGAATATTTTTAATTATCAGTTGCATTTGCAGTTGAATTTGGTAACAACTTGAAGCATTCCTTGTGTTGAGCTATTTCAATTGCTTTTGTTTGATTTGTTCATTGCAAACAGATGAAAATCTGCACATTTTGACAATAAACCTGATTTCAAATGGGGGTTAAATAAAACTGTAGTATACATTCATCTTTATGAGTGTTATATTCCAAAACATTTGTTGGTAAAATATACCCTTTATCTGTGTATTGTCTATTTATAATTTTTTTGACAAATTGAAAGTCAACTGAAAGGACATCCACTAGTTGCAATATTTTATCATTCACATCCTGAATTCAATAGAACGGCAAAGGTGTGTGCTAACAAACTGAACA
The DNA here is from genome assembly GCA_016801145.1 of Umbra pygmaea. NCBI lineage: Eukaryota > Metazoa > Chordata > Actinopteri > Esociformes > Umbridae > Umbra > Umbra pygmaea. Next base: position 33,644 of record JACXGM010003584.1, read on the forward strand.
AGATTAGCTAAACAACATCGAAGGGAACACGCATCTCCAGGGGCGTCGGACTGGGGGTAAAACCAATACTGATTACCAGGGCCCAAGGGGAGAAAGGGCCCTTGAAAAGTCTGGAATAAATTTTATATATATTACATGGAGGCCCATCAGGACTGCCTATGCATAAAGCCCCTGATCTTGTGCTACGCTCCTGTGCATCTCAGCAATGGTTGCAAGCAATAAAATCACTTCAAGTTTTTTATTAGGTTTAAAAAGTAAAAATGATTATTATTATTATTTAATATTTACACATAAAGTAATCAAATCATGAATGCACAAAGCAGAAATATATTAACACAAACTATTCTGCAATATAATTGTGCAGCAAAGCATTCTGGGAAATTCTGATGTTTTGCCTTACAGTTGTGAGTGACTATTCAAAATTAATACAAACTGTAAGTGGTTTTATTGATTGCAACCATTACTGTGATGATTGTTCCTGTCGATGTAGTTTAGCTATGTAATAATCTGTGACAAATGGTGGTGATATTGTGTGGGTGTGCTAAATGCATTATGCATTCATCAAAAGTTCACATTGCATCAAAACGTCCATTTACATTTAAGTCGTTTAGCAGACGCTCTTATCCAGAGTGAATTACAGTAAGGGACATTCCCTTGGAGCAAGTTAGGGTAAACTGCCTTGCCCAAGGGCACAACGACATTTGGCACAGTCAGAATATCAAGCCGGCAAACTTTCTCCTACCAGTTTGACTCCCAAACCACTGAGCCATTTGCGCCACACCCGAGATATCACACCCAAGTTACAACAGCAACACTATATACAGTCGTATGCAAATGTTTAGGCACCCCTGACAATTTCCATGCTTTTCAATTATAAATAATTGGGTGTTTGGATCAGCAAATTCATTTTTATCTATCAAATAACTGAAGGACACAGTAATATTTCAGTACTGAAATTAGGTTTATTGGATGAACAGTAAATGTGCAATATGCATAAAATATCTGCAGCGCATATGTGCATATACGCAAGAATGCAAGTCGTCTGAAATGGCCTTTAAGGTCATGTTTAGGTAAGGTTCATGCCAGTGTTGGTATAGTGCTCTGGACCATGTGCCCTGGTGACAGCAATTCAAGCCCTGGCTCTGCCAATGTTGCTGCCCTTCCTCTGTCTCCAGTTACATGCCTGTCTCCCTATGCTTCCTAATGTTATGTCATTAAAAATAATTTAAAAAGTAAGGGTTAAGGTTAGGTAAGGGATAAGGTTATAGTTATTTTACTGGACTGTGACTACAAGTTTGATATTACCAGTAGGACTGAAGCACAATGGGCAGAGTTTCTTTATCCAGTGCGGAGTTGCTTAAACATCAGCCTGTGAGACAGAAGAACCTACTAGGCACATGTCATGTGCAAATTGAAACAACACAAAGTGCAAAAGGCAGCTAATGTAGTACCGCAGCTAGCCTATGGTGTATAGTCAGGCCAGCAATATCTAGCGAGATATTTAATTATCATAGAGAAATTTATTATTTTTCCCACCATTTCCATTTTTGTAATGACTAGCTAAAGTTATCATCATAAAGATGTGTAAAAAGGGCATTTGTTTGCAAAAAGAAACATTTCTGTGTCATTAGCAAACTGAACTGCAATTTACTAATGGATCAGTAAGACTGGCTAAAGTCCGCCTATGAAATGGTGCCCCCTCCTGGAGGGCTTGAGGTGGTGTTCCAGCCACCTCCAACTCTAATTTATGTTTTGTGTTCTGCTTAACCAAACATTACGTTTATTTCCTAACCAATAGCTCATGCTCATTTGTCTAGACTGTTCAGCAGGATCCAGTAAGCAATAAATTGCCTTGTTTCTTGTTTAAAAAACATTTTCACTGCATTTCAGCGCTGCCACAAAAGGAACAGCTGTAATCATGTCAGTGATTGTCTCGTTAACACAGGTGAGAGTGTTGACAAGGACAAGGCTGGAGATCACTCTGTCAAGCTGATTGAGTTAGAATAACAGACTAGAAGTTTTGAAAAGAGGGTGGGGCTTAAAATCATTGGCCTTTCTTTGTAAACCATGGTTCCCTGCAAAGAAACACCTGCCGTCATCGTCATTGCTTTGCATAAAAAGGGCTTAACAGGCAAGAAAACTGCAGCTAGTAAGATTGCCCGTAAATCAACCACTTATCTGATCATCAAGAACTTCAATGAGAGAGGTTCAATTGTTGCAAAGAAGGCGTCAGAGTTCCCAAGAAAGTTTAGAAAATCAAAAAAAAAAAAAATAATGTTATTCTGTTTCTCACTGTTCAAATATACCGACCATTAAAATTGTAGATTTATTTTCTGATCATTTCTTTGTCAGTGGGCAAATGTCCAAAATCAGCAGGGGATCAAATAATTTTTTCCCTCACTGTACATTTTACAAATCTTAATGAAAACATCCTAAATATTTTTTACCAAATTATTCATTTTATTTGCTTAAAACTGCATTTATTTAGCTTAAGAATCTTGAGAAATAATTTAGAATGATTATTACAATGCACTGTAATGGGCACTATGGTTTTGAAAAAAATTAATAATCAGAGAAAGTGTTGCCAACATAATATCCTGCTTCTAGAACGATAATCAAAGATTCCATCTTTGACAATGCCACGTAAACGGAATAAGTGCTAGCTAGTTAGCTAATATTTGCTTTAGTTTGTTCCATCAATTAAAACATTTTATTTTAGGATTGCTTTTACTTGAATATTTATCGTTTGTTTAGTTTTTACTAAAAGTGTGTAGTTTCTCTGTTATTATGTATGCCTGTTAAGCGCTTTGAGAAAGCAACTTTTAAAGGCGCTATATAGAATAAATGTATTATTATTATTATTATCAGTTTGCCTGATAGCACAATTTCAGCTATTGTGCTTGTGTGGACCTTGTCAACATAAAATGAAATGGCTATGGTGCAATTGACTGGATTAACCTCATGAAAGCTAAGTGTATTGAGGGCTTTTAAGATGTTAGACCCGAACATTTTGCTAGCAAGGAAATGTCAGCAAACCGCTAGCTAACATGTTGGGCCTTGTCTTGCAGCCAGCGCAATTTACTTTTTACACCAACGCATGTATCATTCTTGTTTTGCATCCGACTAAAATTAGGGAATGAACTTGCGCTCCCGGGGGCGGTTCAGCGTAAAGGGGAGGCATGTTCTGGCACAAACATTCCCTGGTGCTATTTTGCAGTTTCAGAAAACAATTTTGCCACAGACCAGGAAAAACCTAGGCTAAAGTCAGTGGCGGGTTATTTAGATGCTATGTTATGTACGCATGCATGGCCATAATGAAGCGGGTGCACAACGTGCATACACTTTGCTTCTCTCATCTACACAGACAGAGCAGTTCCCATTTTTGCAAACCATACATAATTACAAGGAAAAATATTAGCACATGATGGAAATCATTGTGGTGTTCGAAGATGTGAAAAAAATAGGCATAAATCTAGTGTACACATTTTGTTAAAAAGAAAAATCAACAGCAATCCACCGTTATACCGTAATAGCAACCTGCCATGGAACAAGCTCGCCTGCTCTTAAAGGGAATGTGAGATGACGCTCTGATTGGTTTATTGCACATTACGCCCAAACCACACCTATGACTAATGTAGCTATTTCAGACCTACCCATTTTAGATTTGCGTCGGACGCAAGAGTAATTTATCCCGCCGGCATAATAGCAACAGTGCCCAAGATCCGCCCACAAAGTCACTTGCAATTTGCTTTTGATACTTGCATTTCAGATCGTTAAAATAGGGCCCAAAGAGTGAACTGTAATTCAATTCAGTGAAAATGAAGATTGATGATGGTTATAAACAAGGGCGGACTGGCCATCTGGCATACCGGGCACTTTCCCGGTGGGCCGACGTGCATTTTGGGCCGGCCCAACCGCCAACTAAATTGTATACAATTTTATAGGTATATTTGTATATAATTGTATTGTGTGTAAAGAAACAAGAGCATATGATTGCAAAAAAACATTTTTTCAATTACAACCTTTCCTTGAAAACAGTAACAAATACATTGTACAAAGAAATTGATTGAATATTTTGTCAGTGTCTCATGTGAAAACACGATTACATTTGAAAAACATTCACTAGAGTTTTATCTAACAATAGACAAATTTTAGCAACACATGAACATAGACCCAGTATCTATGCAATGAAATAACAATGATTATTGTAATGAATATGAGCGCTATTATTCTGAAAGGACAAATCAGAGTTTGTTTTGCCAACATAACATAGTGTTGCCAGGCGAACATGTTCGCCCCCCCTGCTAGAACTGCGCCTGCATTAGTTGTTTTCTTAATTGACACTGGACTGGCCCATCTTTAAACAGCACCGTCTTTGGGATTTCTGCCTGCAGGGTTGCCAGATTGGGCGGTTATCACGGTGGATAAAAATTGGTCTGGATTAGGATCAGTTTAGCGGGTTTTTGTAGTTGAAACACCGGGACATCAGATACTTCTTCCTGCAACCCTCTGTTCAGCAGGCAGCAGTCTCACTCAATCACACACACCCACTACAGCTCTGGCTGACGTGCCCCCTAAACTCACAACAGACAGTCCCAATAACTTCAGCTCACGTCACGCACGCCGCCGCCGCCCGAACCTCAAACACACTAATGTTGCCTCAGCAGGTTTTTCAAACCAACCTGGCCATTGATGCTTTTTCTCTTGAGGTGGAATAATTTACAGATGCTGGAGAAAACCACTGTTTCCAGGATTTAGCTTTTGGTGCTATAAAAATGCTTACCCTCCCCATATCCAACGCTCCGTTTGAAAGCGCATCAAGTCACACTGCTGAAAGATGACCTACCAAACTGGATGGGCTTACCCTTTCTTTCAGGGTTGATGCACATGGGCAGAGGTCTTGCCATAATGGCTTGACATCAGCTACATTCCGTCTGCCCCAAAAGTTGTTGAGGAAATTATAATCTAGTATATACTAGAGCTTTTGTGGTAATCGAAATATTCGTAATAACAATTGTTCAAAGTGATCTTCATGAAAACACATTCCTAATTGTCTGACAGGGAACAACCTAGCTCAGGCAGTTTGACCTGTGAGTTTTTGTGAACATCGCAACGAACATGTTATTCTGAATAATTTTATCAACACACCATTGTTCATGTTATTGTGTTCATCAAATTATTCTAATCAACAATTATGCAAAGCGATTCTCATTAAAACTACAGGCCCAACTGCCTGTCTCAGGAAATATACACTATACCTTAATGGTATTAGACCTAATTGTTGTAAATCACAGGTGTCAAACTCAAGTTTGCTATTATATTTGGCATATGAAAATATATATTATTTTGTTTAGAGATGACCCGCCATGCATGAACGTTCTGCTTCTGCAAAGAGCGCAATGACACCCCTGTTATAGCTTAATGCCTTGGTATTAATTAATTGTTCTAAATCACAGTCAGCTTAAATTTGCCTATAGCATTTGGCGTAGGCATATGAAAATATTTTTTGTGTAGCCTAGAGTTGACTCGCCAGTCATGAACGCACTGCCTCTGCAAAGAGTGGACAATCAATGCGATTTTAATGTACTGGTAAAGCTATTCATGAATATGCAGGTTTTATGTTGCTATTTGAAATAATTGAAATGTTAAAGTGGGTTGTTTTGTATGTCCATAAGCTATATACACTCAGGGCCGAATTTACTAACACTAGCGCAGTATGCGCTGCATCTGTTTATGCGCGTTCGGTAATAGCGCACGCTATGCTTCCACATTTAGCGTAGTATTTATCAAACCCGATACCCATTACGCAATCAGCGCATACTCCGCCCTCCATTAGCGTGCCTCTAAAAGAGCAAACAATGGGCCCGTATGTATCTATCATGGATCTCCCTACGGGAAAAAGAAAGCGCAAGCTTAAATTTAGTGAAGAAGAAATTAACATCTTAGTGCATGAAGTAACAGAAAACCTGATATATATTACAGGGCAGAACATCCACACCCTCGGAAAAACATCCAATTTCGATTGCCATGACAAGTTAAATCAACTTGTTATCATCTACACGGAGAGAAGTGAAGGAGGTAAAAAGAGGAGAACCGGTTCAGGTCCACCAGAAATAGACACGCTAACTAGGTGGTGCAGCAAATACACGTTGCCGAACAAGTGGAAGGTGTGGACGGCATAGATACTGCTGAGATCTCTGTAGAGAATGAAGGTATGTGTGGCTTCTAATGATACTGTTGTGTTGGCGTTTGGGATATATGCATATGTTTAGCCTATATCATTGATATGTAAAGCCAACCTGTCACGTCTCCCCTTGTAAATATGAAGAGACAGTCACGAAGGTACAGATAATCCAATGTACTTTATTGTACTCAAAATAATATAGCCTCGTGGGGCAAAACAAGGATACTCAGAACATGTAACACGGAGACGCCACAGGAAACATTGACTGACAAGAGACAAGGGGTGTACTGCCCTCACAGTGCGTATACTTTTGCTCAGCTAGACAGTCAGATAACAAATAAAGATTCTTCCACAAACCACAAGGCTTGACTTTTCTTGTACTTTAATGAAGTCCTCTTTTTTACTCTGTAAAACTGCAAATTATTACAGAAAGAAATGCAGCTGTTAAAACATGGTACAAGCATGTTTGTATAAGTACATTCCAATTACATCCATTCTAAATAAAGGATGAAAGTAAGTAACATCTGTTGCATGTTGTAGAATACGTTTTTTCACCAACATAACAATTAAATATTTTTCCTCACAAAATAAACAATTGTCTAACAACTGTCCACATATGCAACAATACTTACAGATAATTATTTTCCAAGGCAAAAACATCGAAATGCTTCAACAATACGATTTCAGCTCTCTGCTTTGCTGCTCTAAACTCAGCATGACTTAACTGTGCACACAGAAAATATGACACAGTTGAAATTTAAAGAAACAGTGCGCTCACTCCTATATGGCTTTTCTACATCTAAAATAGAACACTCATTCTGACGCGGTTTTTCACAACCAAAGAATACAGACTTTTATCTGCACAATTATTAACTTATTTAACTTAACATCTTTTTTGACTTTTAACTATTTAAGCACACTTTTAACTATTTAAGCACACTCCCCGCTTGATATAATTACAATACATCACTCCAAATATAAACACATTCGAAAAAAGTGGGAATGTCCCCCGTAAACAATATACAGTAGAGTCCTGACATTACGCCTCTGAAAGAAGGACTATAACCTCTGAGACTGGCCTTAAAAACACCTTGGCTGTCCCACCCTTAACAGTCCATACCTCTACTTTGCGGACTCTGTTGTCACAGCTTGGCAAAACCTTAACAATGAGTCCCATTGGCCATTCATTCCTGTGGGCCTGACTATCTTTCAGTAAGACAACATCTCCTTCTTTGACATTCGGCCTGTCCGTCGTCCACTTTCTGCGGCTCTGCAGCGTAGACAAATACTCTCCCTTCCATCTCTTCCAGAATGTGTCAGCAAGACACTGTACATGTTTCCACTGCTTGCCATACAATTGAGCTCTACCAAAGTTCCCACAAGGAGCTGAAACTGCACTCATCTTCTGAGTTAGAAGCATCGATGGGGTTAGCACCAGAGGCATATCTGGGTCAGTGGATATGGTCACCAAAGGTCTTGCGTTCATGATAGCCATTACCTCTGCCACGAAAGTGCTCAAGACTTCATGTGTGAGACGTGTTGGTCTTGCCTGGAGCAACATCGC
>JACXGM010003585.1:0-14125 GCA_016801145.1 Umbra pygmaea
CACACTCACACACACACACACACACACACACACACACACACACACACACACACACAAAAGTGATAATAGCAAACTCTGTCAACTTGTCCTGACTGCATGCGGTTTAAATCTGTTAAATGATGACATATCTGAACATATCTGGTTGTATGCTCATACCGTGAGGTTACACTTTAAGGAGGGCAAAATATGTATTGGGGAGGTGTGGTGTAACTAGGGTTGAAAACAAGGAAGCCCCCCCCAGACTTTTGAAATTGTAACCTTTTTTACCCAACTCTGTGTTGCATTTTGCTTTAGCATGTATACTCCATTTGAACCTATCAATGACAAAAATGTGTTTGTGTGAAACAGGCGGAACGATGAGGTCACCCACATTAAGATCCAGAACTCTGGGGATTACTACGACCTGTACGGAGGGGAGAAGTTTGCCACGCTGGCAGAGCTAGTGCAGTACTACACCGAGCAGCAGGACCTCCTCAGAGAGAGGAACGGAGAAGTCATTGAGCTCAAGTACCCACTCAACTGCAAGGACCCCACCTCCGAGAGGTACACAAACAGACAGATGAAAACGACCACATGCCCAGAATATTACAACTATGCCAAATGCATGCAAACTGAAATACGTGCACGCAGGAACACTCACAGTCCCTGTTAAACTCTTCACAAATGTCACTGTGCAATCATCTATCCGCACATTGCCACATACAGTGTGTCTGGTTCCAAAAACAATGTGTGACGCGGTCGAGCGTGGTTCCTGTGGCTTCTCCGTGAAGCACCTGCTATGATCTGTCGCTGGAACCTCCTACACAATCACATGATGGCTCCAATACCGACACAGACACACAGGGGCAGATGCACAATTCAGATTTCTTTCATAATAACACCATCATGGGTACAAAAAAACCTCAGAAATACACACTTTCTGTTCTGTGCATATTTCCCATTTTCCCTAAACTTTCATTTATTTACATTTGTCTAAATAGGGAGTCAAACTGAGTCCAATGTCTTTAACAGCTGAGCCCTGACTTCAATACAAAAAGAATATATGCACACATCCAAAAAAACATAGATACAGGGTGTCCGTGTGCCATAATGGGCTAAGTCGCTGCATTGAATGACAGTCTACCTCATGATAGTCATGGGTTCGAGCCTGACAATGGGGTCTCTGACTTTCCCCGGACCTCCTGCAAAAGGCAGCACAAATTGACATAGCACTGCCTGGAATTTGGGTTAGATAATTCAGATTATCTATCCTGCCACGTCGCTCTCCAGTGACTCCTTATGTCTAGATTGGGAGCCTGTGGGTTCAGTCGCGGAAGTATAGTTGGTGAACGTAATCATCCCATGCATGAGCCAACTAAAGGCTTCCGTGTTGGATGAGCAGTGCAAAAAGAATCGGTGGCTGGGTGATGTGTGGTTGGATTAACCATGTGCGCACCCTTCGCCATCCCACAGATCTGTCCAAGCAGTTCCGGAGCTGCCAACAAGGTAGTGTTAGTGGGATTTGGGAGGGAAATGGGGAGAAACTGGCCAGCAATTAATCCTGATCTCTGAAAATACAAAGTAGGTATAATTCCAATTTTTCCTGAAGATATTGTACATGACATACAAAATAATCCAGGGTGACAATGTGAACCAGAAATGTATGAACTGAAGTTTAACACATTTTCTAAAATTATAATTTATGCTATTAAGATATTGGAATGAAGGGCCTAATACCAAGCCATGCTGGATAATGAAAACCTTTCAGTAATTTAAGAAACTCAGATTTCATACCATCCATCATGATGACTGTTATTTCATGTAGATAATTATTTAACCAAAGGCAAACATCAGAGCCCAGTCCTATTGAAGACAACTTATTTGACAGTGTTAAATCAACCACAGTATCAAAACTGCTTTTAGTGTCCAATTCATTTGCAGTATCATTCACAACAAACATTGTAGCCATATTAGTGCTATGTTTAGGTCTGAAACCAGATGGATTAATATAAAAAATATAATTTATTCAAAGTTGCTTGTTGACCAATGGCTCTATTATTTAGCAAGAGGGGAACCAATCGATATATAGTTACCAAGATCACTAGAGTTGCCTTTGCGATGGGTCTTATAGTATACACCCGTTCCGTTGTATCCGGGAAGAAATAATGAAGAGAACAGAGACAGATAACTGTACAATATTGGTTTCTTAACTACTTTTCCCCCAACAATAAACACAAAACAACACCCTCCCCTGGTCTCACCTGTTTCCCCTATACTATATACTGTACACAACCATTAGGCACCTGGGGTGTTTCCACTTACGCGTTCAACCCAGAGGGCCTGGCCTGTACACCACCTGGAACGAAAAAGGCTGGAGAGACTTGAATCATTGGGTCAGTCGGCCATTGGTCTCCTTATGCCCCACCATCCGTCTTTGTGGAGCATGATCAGTGACCAGACAGAACATTCGCCCTAGGAGGTAATACCGTAGATGTTCGAGGGCAAATTTAATCACCAGGGCCTCTTTTTCCATAGTTGCGTGCTTTCCCAGTTGTTCAGCTTTCTACTGATAAACAGTACTGGATGTTCATCTGTACCCTCGCCCTGAGACAGCACCACCCCCAGCCTGTAGTCTGAGGCATCTGTTTGCACCCTAAAGGGCTTAGTAAAATCAGGTGCCCTTAAGATCACTTCTGAGCACAGGATGTCTTTAAGTCTTTGGAACGCCCTGTTCTCCCTGGCTTCCCACTTCTGTAAAGGTCTGTAAAAGGTGCGGCAGTGGAGGCGTAATCTGATATTAATATCCAGTTATCCCTGAGAGTGACCATACTCATTTTTTTGTCCCGAGGTCAGGGCCAGGTTCTGATGGCTGAGGTCTTCTTTTATTGGGGCTTTGGTTAGCTCTGTCCAATTCGATAGCCCAGATACTCAGCTTCGTTAAGACCCAACCGCCACTTCCTGGGGTTGGCCATAAGTCCTGTCATCTCTAGCATGGCCAAAAAGGCCTGCAATGGTGTTGCAGGTGTTCCTGACACAAGGAGCTGTGCACCATCACATCATCTATGTATGCTGCGGCGTAGTCCTGGTGTGGCCTAAATAGGGTGTCCATCAGCCCTCTGAAACGTTGCAGCTGCTCCATGGAGTCCAAAGGGCAACCTCACATGGGAAATGCAGTCTTGTGTCTTCGTTAGGTCCAAGGTGGAGACATTGCTTATGCCCCAGCCATTCTATTAACTCATCTACCCTCGGCATGGGGTATGCATCGAAGCTTGACACAGCATTGATACCTCTGAAGTAGTTACAGAACCGTGTTGAGCCGTCAGGCTTTAGAACCAATACGATTGGGCTGGACCACTCACTGACTGACTGATGGTTCATTGACGCCCATCTGCAACATTTCCCATGTCTCCTTACTGACCTTCTCCCTGTGCACCTCTGGGATACGGTACGGTCTCAGTCATACTATCTTTCCTGGCTTAGTGGATAGAACAGGGTGATCTGTCCGGGAGAAGAGGAGAACGCGTCTGTATTTTTCTACCAATTTGTCCATGTCTGTCTTTTGTGTGTTGGTTGGCAGCCTACCTCCTTGTCTCCTATACAGGGAATACTCACAAACATTAAGGCTTACGCGTAATGGCGTGCGTTGCATTCCTCGGCCCTCTCAGGTGATATCGCCAGACTCTTCTCTTTTTGCCGATGACAGCGCTGTCACCTCACACCTCCTTTGTTACTTCTACAGGTAGACGTTTTGGGTTCTGTGATCAGCTTTTTGATTAATAAACCAGCTGATCTAAAAAGGCTAATCTTGTCAACATTGACTTGTGAGTTCGAAATTAATTTACTTGAGAGCAAAGAAGTAATGTAGAAAAGCCTTTCTTCAATAATGCAACCATTTTCCAGAACACACCGGTAAATGATAACCAGTGGATTCTCTCATACCATAGGCCTTTTTAACCAAGGCATTATATCTATTTCTCAGTCTAAAAAGCTGTCAATCAGCGAACAAGTCAGGTTGTCAAGCCTTGAATTTTTGATTTTGCCCACACTTTAATAATTTACAAGGTTTTTAGAGTTCTGGAGAATACCATGGATTAGAATATTTTAAGGGGGGCCTGTTTGTCAAGTGGGATATGACAATTTAGAAATATTTAAATGCAAATCCTGGGTAAGGTGTTCAGCCAGTTATAAAAGAACCGCTAACATGAATGTCTACAACAAGACGTTTTTATAACACCTCACACAAATTTTAAATCTAGTGTCTCAAATGCAGAAGAGGTACACTAGCTACAGATATCAGTAGCAAATAATCAACAATAGTAATAATACTTGAGGATGGTTAGTCAGGATCAGATCAATAATTTAAGAGAGTTTTATGTTGATAATATCAGCAACTGCCTCAACGTCAACAGTGTGTGTCTAGACAGCAGCAACAAATATCTATGTGATAATACTGAGCCGAACCCTATCCCTAAAAGGGTCACCCATTCTTTATCACTAAACAGAACCCAAACCTCTAACCAAAAACCAAGGTGATTATCACAATTAAAACTGTTACCCTAAACGTAATGTTGTGGAAATTGTGGAAAGAAATAAAAACTACTATAGTAGAAAATTAGCAGAAAATGTAAATGTTGTCCTTATGAGGAATTATAGTGAAACCCTTACAATTATAGTGAAACATTTACCCACAGAAACAATCTTGATTAATAACTGGACAAATAATTTGTCATGGGACATGTTATAAATAGTGTATTGATGTACATTAGGTGGTACCATGGACACCTGTCCGGACGTGATGCTGAGAAGCTGCTCATGGACAAAGGCAAGCCCGGCAGTTTCCTGGTCCGTGAGAGCCAGAGCAAACCGGGTGACTTTGTTCTCTCGGTTCTCACCAACGAGGAGAAACACGAGAATGTGGACCGCAAGACAAAGGTTACTCACGTCATGATTAGATTCCAGGTACGTTTTAGCTGGGGCTCATGCCAGATACATATTTACAGGGGTCAGATTTGGAAAAGAGTGTTGAATGACACAACACAAAAGCAAACGTATGTGGAGCTAAAGCAACTAAATTCTTCTATTAAATGAAACAAGGTGTAAAAACAAATATAAAACGGACAAACCAGATGGACCTGTGAATGGTCCTGAATTTGTTTCAGAAGAGTTTGTTGTATTCAGTTGAACGGCAGGGAAGAATCACATTCTTAAACGGTTCAGGTAGCATGATTGGCCTGTACTGGATGCCTGTCTGCTGCCTTACCAGACTATCACTTCTGGAACAATGGGTGAATATGTTAGGAGGTTTGAGCATGCTTGCTTTCATACCACTTTGCCATGGAGTCATGTAAGACCTGCTAGGACCCTGTAATATCTTAATAGACATGAGGTGGAAGAGTGTGAGAAGTGTGTCTTTTAACATGTGTTTAGTTGGCCTAATTCTTTATTTTAGTTTAGTTTGACCTTCCTACAAAGGAATGTGTACCTGCTCTTGGGCTTCTCCTCTTTTGTAGAGCAAAGACCCACATGGGTTTCCTCACAGTAGATGATTTAGGACCTGTCATTTCTGGGCGATACAACGTTTTTTGATGAGATCCAGTGTTCCTTACATTGTTGTATGATGTGACCAGTCACGTATACTGGGATTGTTGTACTTGAATGTCCTAATCTCTGCTGTCAATGTCCATGTACAATTTGACAAATGTGGCCATTGGAAGCTAAAGAACTGCTTTGCAGTTTTAAGTTCATGTCCTTACACATGCGTGAGAAGCATCATATGATCTGAGTTCCCCAGGGGGGTGTGGATGCAGTTTGGTATGTTGGACATTTTACCACTTGGTTGTATCTGAGAGATATGTTATTGACTATGTTTAGAAAGTACTTTCAGTTAGCACACACGTATTGACAATTAAAGGTACAATATGTAGTTTTTAGACGCTAGGGGTCTCTCAATCAAAACAATAACAAGACGTACTTTGCATTACAAAAATCACTATACCTATATTATATTTTTTAGTTGTGTACTTACATTATCCTAAATGTTTCCATCAATTTTCAAACCCAGAAAAATTTGTAATGTAATTCGAAGACACAGGACGTTTCGTTTTATCGCCCGTCGTTGGCATCATATAACCGCTGACTGCTCTAGTTGCTCTAAGTTCCAAGGAACCACCAAACATAACGTGAACAAAGCTATAATATATTTAGCAATACCTTACCTTGTCAGTGAACATTTTTTTTCTGCTGGAGACGCTTGATTGGCTGGTTGACATTGACAACGACAACAAATCCTTTGATCCCACGCTACTTCCCAGTGTCATTGAAGGAGATTTTCTGATTTTGGTTTGATTGCGAGACCCCTAGCAGCCAAAAATGACATATTGTACTTTTAAGGATATTCAAGAGAGATTTGAAAACATGGTCAGAACTGAGAAACGGGAAAATCTCCAGATCCACTTCCTCACAACAGATGCTCATTTGAGTTCTAGATCCATTATGTAATTCTAAGAGGTTACAGTAGTGATCGTTTTTAATGTTTCCCCAAAAAAATGGTCATTGCACATGAACCTTTCCACAATTAATACATACTTACTGTAACTCATTGTTAAATCTTAAACCCAAAGGCAGTTGTTTCACCTGATAGACTCCAATTACAGTGACTACAGACATAGAAAGTCTGTGTGGTTTGGATACCCTCTAGTGGTACTTATGTATAATGACATGCAATTGATTAGACAGGCACTATCAGCAGTTAGTTTTTCTTAATACTACTGCATTAAATTACACAAAGATGGCTGCAGTTATATTAAATCTGAATGTTGTGAAATTTGAATCCCCATTCAAATGTGAACTAGCTGTTTGTTCCATGAGCAGGGCAGTTATTCCTAATTGCTTCTGTAAATCACTCTGGATAAAAGAATCTACTAAATAGCTGAAATGTAAAATGGAAATGGTTATGCTACTTTCTGCCTATTGTATTGGCTTAATAGCTTATTTAAGCCTAATAAGGCACACCACCCGGCTTTGCAAAACAACGCTCTGTTACCTGACTTGATTTTCAGAGATGGCTGCTTAAAACATTTGTTGCATTTGTAGGAAGTGAAAATAGAAATCGCAATACCAAATGTGCACACGTAGTCACAATGGGCTGCTGAAAGTGGTGTTGTAGGGCCAGTAGGGGGCACTCCTCCCTCTGGTCTAAAGATCAAATCCCAATGCGCCAGGGCAGTGAACGTGTCATCTGCCCTGTTAAGGTTGCTCTTTTCAAATGTGAAGCGGGTGTCTTGACTCTAGATTTCATAGCACATATTATAAGAGTAGGGATGTTAACCTCAGTGTTCTTGCCAATTTTCCAATCTGGCCCTTATACCATGATGGCAACCTAATCATCACCAGCTTTCAATTGGCTCATTCATCCCGTCCTTCTCTTGTAACTATTCCCTAGGTCTTTCCTTCAAATGAGGTGTTTCTCGTATTGGATCTCAACATGTACTCTTGCCAGTCAATTAAGTATAATCATTATGTATCTAAACCTAGTTCTCATGAAGCAGATTTTTCAGAAACTTTGAAAGGATAAGCACAGACAGATTGGGGTTAGGATCAGATCACCTTGTAGTTCACAGTAGCAGGACCAGGTATAATCTAAATGTTTTGTTTTCAGAGGTGCTGTTATTCTGGCTCAAACAGTGTGTGTGTTCTAGCAGGATGGAAAGTATGACGTGGGAGGAGGAGAGAGATTTGACACCCTAGCAGACCTGGTGGACCACTACAAGAAGAACCCCATGGTGGAGAAGAGTGGAATTGTAGTTCACCTCAAACAGGTGAGAAGCTGGACATGAAATAATGATGTACAATTATCTGTAATTACATTATGAACATTATGAAGAATAAGTAAGCTTCAAAATCTCTACCAGGGATTTGACTTACATTTAAAGTAATTGCGTGGAAAACACAGATTCTAGTGGTATCCACCTTAAGTGTACCAATGCGGGCCCTCGTGTGCAGGTCGGGCGCCTGTGAAATGAATCAGTTGTATAGTTGACATGTGTAACCTCCCACGTGTTGAACAAGCAATTGGATAAGAATCTGATGGCTTGGCGGCATGTGCTTGGAGGAAGCATGTGATTGATCTTTGACCAACTAATGTCTTAATGTGTTTCTCTTTTCTCTATCCAATGGAAGCCTTTCAATGCTACTAGAATAAATGCTGCCAACATTGAGAACAGAGTAAAGGAGCTCAACAAAGTGGCAGACAACTCGGAGAAGCCCAAACAAGGCTTCTGGGAAGAGTTTGAGGTATGAGTCTAAATAAGACACCACAAGTTCCTGTCACATTCTAGTTATGGATCAACGATAGTACACTTCAGAGAAGAGGGTACACTTTGGGGCATAAAATGTGTTCAAGGGTTACAAACTTAACTTTGTCTCTGTGGATACCAACGCAGGCCTATTCCAATATTTTTGGAACTTTTCACATCATATATTCTATAGAGGTGATGTAGTTTGTCAAATTTTACAAATTATATATAAATTATTCATTTATTTTCTCTTAACTTTTATGCCAGACTGTCTGCTGTGTGTTCTTCAGCTCCATATACCCTTTCTGATGCTCAACATCAGACTCCTTACACTGGGGGACTCTAAAATGACTCCCTGGGGCTCTTGGAAGAACATGTGCTCTAGTGACTACAGTTTCAGATGCGTCTGTTTCTCCTGCCTCTCCTCAGGTGCTACAGCAGCAGGAGTGTAAGCTCCTCTATCCCAGAAAGGAAGGACAGAGAGCAGAAAACAAGAGTAAAAACCGATACAAGAACATCCTCCCTTGTGAGTAAAATCATGCCGTACCTCCTGTATTAAACCTGTGTTGTACAAAATACACTAAACCCTGTGGAACTGTGTTGCAGTCGATACCACGCGGGTGGAGATCAGGGAAGCAAACGCAGACGTGCCTGGCTCAGACTACATCAATGCCAACTACATCAGAGTGAGTTCTGGAAACAACACCGAGATGACTAATGGAACCAAGCATTTACTGACACATTTTATAGCTGACTGAAATTAGTTACAAGGCACTTCGAAGTAATTCCTTCACTTCCTGTTACTTCCTGTTACTTATTAACAATTATTGTCCCGTAATATCAGCTGACGTAAACAAAAAGGGAATGTGCTATATATTGTGCTAGTCACTACCAGAGATGCCACAAGTTAGTGTAAAAGATTACATTTCTGGGTTCACAACTTTTGGTATGTTCCTAACTTGACCAGGTAAAAGAAGTTCATAACTTACCAGTGATCTATGAAAAACTAAAACATGACTATTCTGTAAAATAAGGTTGTATTTGAAAGGAAATCCACTGTAAATGTTTACAGTGTTTTACCTTTAATTGGAACAATGGGAAACATTCTAGAATTACATAGCTTCTTTTCCTGGTCATTAGGGTGTTACTGAGGAACTTCCCATAAGTTGAGATCTCAGCCCAACCCAGAAAAGAAATAAATTATACTAACTTGTGGCATCTTTGGTAATTACAAACAGTTCAGAGTTTTGGATGTAATTGACATTTCTAGCATAATGTTAGTCTCCATACATGCTGTCCCAACATGGTTAGTCCTTCTCCTACTCACATTAAGTAATTTAGTAGTAAACACATTGGTGGGAAAAGACGTGGTAAACAGTAACGTAGTAGTAAACACATTGGTGGGTAAAGACATTGGGTAAACAGTAATGTAGTAGTAAACACATTGGTGGGTAAGGACATATCGGTAAAACAGTGATGTAGTAGTAAACACATTGGTGGGTAAAGACATCGGGTAAACAGTATTGTAGTAGTAAACACATTGGTGGGTAAGGACATATCGGTAAAACAGTGATGTAGTAGTAAACACATTGGTGGGTAAAGACATCGGGTAAACAGTAATGTAGTAGTAAACACATTGGTGGGGAAAGTCATATCGGTTAAACAGTAATGTAGTAGTAAACACATTGGTGGGTAAGGACATTGGGTAAATTGTAATGTAGTAGTAAACACATTGGTGGGGAAAGTCATATCGGGTAAACAGTAATGTAGAAGTAAAGACATCGGGTAAACAGTAATACAACACAAAAAGTGGGAAAAACAATGTTTACTTGTGTTTACCCCAAATATACCAGTGCCCACACTGTGGTTTCATAGCTCACTGTTCTATGTTTGGAATGAAAAAGCAGTAAACACATATACTAAATACAGCCCAATCCACCAGCAGTCGAGCAGAGGTCATGTGTTCTCCACAAATAAAGAAATTAACAAAGGCATATGTTTGTTTCCCCAGAGTATGCATGAAGAAGGCCGCCATGTGGAGGAAGGCAAGGTGTTTATCGCCACACAGGGTTGCCTACAGAACACTGTGGTGGACTTCTGGAAGATGGTTTATCAGGAGAACACACATGTCATTGTCATGACCACCAAAGAGATGGAGAGAGGACGGGTGAGAGCATCTTATATATCTATATATAAACAGACCCAAATGTTTGGTTGGACAGTAAGGGTGAGGACTGGTATTGGCTGACCTTTACGGGGGAGGACTGGTATTGGCTGACCTTTATGGGGGAGGACTGGTATTGGCTGACCTTTACGGGTGAGGACTGGTATAGGCTGACCTTTACGGGTGAGGACTGGTATTGGCTGACCTGTACGGGTGAGGACTGGTATTGGCTGACCTTTACGGGTGAGAGAAGGTTGCGTTGGAGCCCAAGGAGTGGGAAGGAGTGAGTTGGTCAGATGACCAGTATAAGATAACCACTAAGCTGATTGTGAAGCTGCTGGTGAAATGCAGGCCATCTAGATTGTCTAATGATTTACTTTCACCTTTTAGAACAAATGTGTGCGCTACTGGCCTGACCTCAACGCCACTAAGGAGTTTGGGAAAGTGAGAGTAAAGAATGTGGAGGAGCATCCAGCTCAGGACTACATCCTGAGGGAACTGGAAGTGTCCCGTTCGGACAGGGTAAGACTGCCCTCTGCCATGACCACAGACATCGGAAGAAAACATTGTTTTAATGCTACACCTGTTTTTCCTCACATGGCTAATTATTTTTCACCGTATCTACGTTTCCTTTCTGGTGGTATGATCGGATTTATAATAGGTTCCACATAGGCCACTACTTAAAAGATCCATTGGTATGTTCAGCACCCAGTGCCTACCAGGGGAAAAGCAGGAGCAATGTACTGACAACTATATAGTATTAGGAACTAACTAGTTCGATAACTAGCTAGCTTGGCAATTAAGCTAACACCATTCAACATTTTCATTTTGATAGCCTATCCTTCCAGTGGTTTAACCAGCTAAGCAAATTATATTTCGTAATTGTGTCGCTGGACAGGAAAAGCCTCCTAGATGTAGCCTTAGCCTAACTAGATAAAAGCTTATACTTTTAACACTAGGCATGTTTTGGATCATAATTCCACTTCTTATGACCCAAAACTATAGTGAAATTGCAGGTCCCCATAGCCTGTGTATTCCATGATTGCTAAGAAGTGATGTCTATATTTATTAGATTTTTTCCCCCAGAGCTTTATCCTTGTCCCTTTGGGATGGCAACAACTGGACCAAAATATCTCTGTTTCAAATAAACCCAATGCCATTTATAATATAATTAGCATTTCTTTGCTTTTGTTTGGTGGAACACTTACCGATGGCTCCTTTAAGAGAACTAGACAAAGGGAGTTACACATGATTTTGCAGCTCACAGCCATTTTGTAACTTTTTAATATATTTTTGTATTCTGCCCCCTTAATTGGCCGTGTACGTTTCTCCCTAAACTTGCCTTGTTGGCATATTCTCAGCAGGTAAGTATGTAGTGTTTTTAAGACTTTTGGAAAATGCCAGATGAAACTGAAATACAATAAATTGTATTTGTGTCTGTATGCAGAGAGAGCTATTGAGGTACATCTGGCACTACCAATACCTGAGCTGGCCAGACCATGGTGTGCCCAACGAGCCGGGCGGTGTGCTCAGCTTCCTAGAGCAGGTCAACCGCACACAGAACGCCATTCCAGACACCGGGCCCATTGTGGTCCACTGCAGGTAACACACACACTGTGACAGAACGTATCCAGCACTATGCTATGCTTACATGGTGGGCCTCACGAAGTAGCCTGTCGGTACGTGTCAACCTCCCTGATGTTTGGGAACACAGTTACATTAGTGGTGTAAAACATGAAAATGTCCGCCCACCACTAGCATAGTACTGTGTACATTTTTTTGAAGGTAAACTTAATAACCAATAGTCGTTAATATGCAGATGCCTGAAATGTAAGTTGTAACTTTGGCAAAATGCCAGTATGAAACTATTATTTTGTAGTATAATGTTGTCATCCTGTACTTACATGTACATCCACTGCATCCTGATTGTTAGTCATCCTTAGTCTGCACTAATATCTACACCTTTGTTACATTTTGCAGAGTCTGGGGCTAGATGCTAAACAAAATGTTGTTGCCATGGTTTCTTAATCTAATCTTGTGTTGGTTCACCAGTGCTGGAATCGGGAGGACGGGTACAATCATTGTCATTGACATCCTTATTGACATCATCAACAGACAAGGTAAGTCAATGATAAAATATTAATCATTTAGATTTAAACTCCTTTAAACTAGTCCTAATAAAACGTTAACACTTACATAGTGCTTTTCCAAATGTTACAGTTTCAAAGTTAGTCCTCAATATAACTTCACTCCAGAAGGTGTCTTTGATAACAGTGCCAACCAAACTTTACTGCTCTGATGGTCCTAACTAAACTTTTCTTTAAAATAAATTTCGCTATTTATCAAACCCTTATTCTTATTCTGACAAAATACCAGTTAGTGGATTAATCTTAGGACAGCTAGGTTTCAAAACCACATATCCCAGTAATGGTATGTAACCTTGACGAATTTAGTAGCCATCAGAAGAAATAAAAATAAAGACCCATTATGGTTTGGGACAAATATGTGTCTGGCTAAATGCTAAATTTATGCTTTATATTTCATTGGGTTTCAGGATTAGACTGTGACATCGACATACCTAAGACTATCCAGAGGGTTCGGCAGCAGCGATCAGGCATGGTGCAGACAGAGGCCCAGTATAAGTTCATCTACATGGCTGTCCAGCAATACATTGATACAGCACAGAAGAGACTGGAGGAGGAGCAGGTACCAAGCAAGCACTCTGTAGTAGTTGTGGAAATATTATATCTTTCTGTCAGTAAAAGTGCCAATGTGTGCATTTACCACTTCACAGTGTTCATTAAACATTGACTGTTACCAAGAAGTGTGTGGAGCTATGAATGTTGTCATAAAGTAATATGTAAAGATATGATTAAATAACATCTGGGATGTACATTTTTGCATTACACATCTTAAGAGTTGAAAGAAACCAACCCCATCTGCTTCTTGGCTAGCACCAACACATAGAACTGTATTGTACAAGGACATACATAAAAATATGTTTTTATATAGAGTTTTTTGGGAGAGTTTATTTTCTTATTTTTATTGACAGGACAGTAGGAAGCAGAGATTAGGTAGACAGTATATAGGATGAGAACGAAAGAAAGGGGTAGAGTGTTGGCCCGAACCAGGGGTCTGGCATGAAGAGCTTAGAACACTAAAACAAACTTCTAATAACCATATGTAAATGTTAAAGTTAATTTCAGTGACACTTGGTAATGCAACAAAATGTCTAAAATCACAAAGGTATCAACAGTGTCTACTGTACAACTGGTAAATGACCAAATTAGCAATCCAGGCTGCAAGATGGCACCAAGAGGACAGGGCATCTCACTTTGCATGTCCAACTAATCTCTGGTCCACTTGTTATATCATGTTGCTATTGATAGAGATGGTGTCAATTTTCTTTTGTACCCCTTTGGTTTTTATTATTGTTATTTTTACTGCATTGTTGATGTTGGAACCTGCGGCCTTCTGTACATGTGACAATAAACTTAACTCCATGTGCATTAGTTTGACAACATTAGAGAACTGGATGAAACTGTTCTAAACTGCTAACAAACAAGCAGCAACATATTAATGACTGCGTCCTAGGCCTATGTTTACAATGATATGCTTAATCTATGAGGTCATGATGATTTGCCAGGTGTACATTATGCTATGCTGTCTACATGTTTGAGCAATGAGT
>JACXGM010003585.1:14225-34590 GCA_016801145.1 Umbra pygmaea
CTCACGTTAGTCCACAGACAAATAACATCGTACTCACGTTAGTCCACAAACAAATAGCATCGTACTCATGTTAGTCCACAAACAAAAAGCATTGTACTCACATCTTCTCTAAATGCAAACGCTCGCTGTGATCTATGACACTTTTCATTCTCCTTCAGCTCAGCATGATGTCTGTTTTGCGTGCACACATTTATATGATGCAGGGTACCAAATGACGACCCATCGTGCGTTTACGAGAACTTGAACATCAAGAACCCAAAGACCTCTGGGAGCAGTAGTAACACACGGAGGTAAAAGCCAGCTGTCATCGTCTGCCTCTCCACCTCTCTGTGAGTACTCTGTTACTGATGGCTCAAACATGCTTATGTATTTAAAATAGAAATGTCAAATTTAAAGGTTGAACATAACATTTCAATTGGATGAACATTTTCATTTTCACATTAGTTTATATAGACTGGCGCTATTACATTCGATGTTCACTGTTGATGCATGGTAGTTCTGTGTATGCCTAAATGTTTGCCATTATGTGTGTGTCAGTTTTAGCTAAGCGTGCCACTCCACCTGGGCCTGAACCATGGTGGCTGTGTGGAGCTCTGGCCCTTAACCCCCTGCCAGTGGACCCTTCCTGGGGTGAAGGATTTGGTGCTGACCCCTCCTAGTGTCTGTCCCATCTGCTGATGTGGCTGGCTGCCTGGAGCCTCCCCCTCTACAGTGAGAAGTTTGCAGCCCAGTGCTCTTATCCATCTGTGGCCACCACCCACTGTCCCTCACTGTGACCTCCGCATGGCTTCAATCTCTACAACCTCTCCTGCCCACGGACAAAGTGCCTCACCTACCCCTCTATTCCTACCTCTCTATTCCTACCCCTCTATTCCTACCTCTCTATTCCTACCCCTCTATTCCTACCCCTCTATTCCTACCCCTCTATTCCTACCCCTCTATTCCTACCCCTCTATTCCTACCCCTCTATTCCTACCCCTCTATTCCTACCCCTCTATTCCTACCCCTCTATTCCTTCCCAAGCTATTCCATCTCATCGCCCAGACCACTTATCCACCAACCTAATACATGTCCATCATTTCTCTAGACTGTCAAATCGACACAAGACACAAACAATGGTGCACTCTTATACGTGATCAATTTTAAAGTATTTTTCTTTTTCGCTCTGTTACGTTTTGTCATAAATGGGGTGGACGAGACGAGAAATGGTGAATCAAACCTTTTCTCTTGACGCTGTTTGAAAAGGCTCCCCTGTGTCTCTGCAGGCTGTCATCTAGTTGGAACAGCGACTCTAGCAATGTTCTGTTCTTGCCTGCAGCAGTCATTAGTGTGCCGTTGAGTGATGGTGGGCAAATAGGGCAGCAATTTGCTACCACAAGATGCACTGGCGCAGACGAGAACTGCCTATGTAAACCTGTCCCATCGTTCATTTTGAAAGGCACACGGAAAGACACGGTATTCACACTGGTCCTTTTTGAGTGGGGAGCTGATTTCAGTTGGATGTGGACATTTTCCATTTTTGTGTACAGGGATCTTTTGTGTTAATATAGTTTGACAAGTTCTTGTTTTCTCCACCAGTTTCACCGGTAGTCTTTTGTGCCAATGGAAGACGTGTAAATCACCATCACAGCTGCTGAAAGCCTGTTCAAGGTTTCTAAGAATAATATGCTCTTCTGTCTTGTGGTTGCTAGGACCCAAGAGGGGTCCCAGTTTGCTGTCTGAAAATTGCAATTGGCCACATGTATTGCGTCACCTTTTTTAATAGAGGGGGAGCTTGAAGCTATTTTTGTTAGATTAGTCTTTGTCCTATAAGTTGATTCTTGTTTTATCTTGTGTCATTTGGTAATGTACTAGCCATTTTATTAGAACATTTAAACAGGTATTATCTTAGAATAAAGATCCAATTTCAATTACTACCACAAAAAAAGTATTTAAAACGTTTAGCTTGCTCTGCAGATTCTGGTGTTTATTAATGACTGAGGTTGGCATACTGTATTTATTAGCAGTCAGAGCTGAACGCAATCCATAATCCAACAAGGAAAACAATGTGTTGTTCTATTTTGTCCTTCTCATTGAATTGAATGATGAACAAACAAATCAGAAATAACCAAGTTTACTAACCATTTAACTGATGTTTTGCTCTGTAGTTACGTCAACATAGAGTTTGAAGGTAATAGACGGTAGGCAGTTGTACAAGTATAGGGAATCACAGGACATAGTATCCATAATACAGAGTCAAGCTCCCATACTGTAGTCACTGAGTAGTTGGACATTAATTTGAGAGGATAACAGAACATGGGAGAGACGCCAGGATGCTGACCAGGCTCACTGACGTGTGCTGCCATCACTGAAGTCTTTCGCCAGACTTACTGGGCCAGATGGGCCTACGGCCCAAGATTAAAGAATAGGATTTTTCTCCAAAAAGTAATCTACAAGATGGCTATAATCCAGGATTGACGATGTTCGGAGAGTATATGGCGTCATTGATGATGTCAAATGAATGTGCAGAGGCATTTTCCTGGATTAATGCCCTGTTAACTTTGAATTCTACTGCATCAAAATCATTGATGATTGTTCACACTGGATTTAGCGAGCGGTAACATTTTAAAATTCTTATGAACACCCGAGTAATCTGGCAACTCAGACTGGGATGTTTTTTCTCTATGTAGTGTAGGTTTGTTCTGGTACATAGTAGTGAGGCTTTTTTTTATGCAAGCTTTGTACATTAACTATCAACAAGACTGAAATTATGGTATTGAGGTTTCAAAGTCAGCTTTGCGTGTTATAGGAAGGCACATTTTTTAAATATTCATGCGGTAGTCTAAAATCACTGGTAAATTACCTGTCACTGGAATCTGTAGGTATTTTTTAATTATGCAATTTTGAAGTGAACACAGAAAATGTTTGAAATTATCCTTTCAACTGCCTGCCAAACTCCCAAAATTGTCAGATGAAAGAAAATGACAAATTTGGTTTCTATTTTCTTAACTATGTTGCACTGTTGTTGATCATTATTATGTTAACAATTATGTTTATTTTATTTCACTTTGCCTGCAAGGGTCAAAATGTATGATGAGGTGAAACATTTTGGGGAAAATCCTACTTTACTCATCTTTTCACTTATTCATGCATTATTGTCAGTGAGAGACTAAGTGACATTTTGATTGAATGGATATTAGTATTTGCCCAAAGACTATAATACTTGAAATTCTATTCAAAACTGCTAAATCCTTTGGCTGTGGGCTTGTGTTCTGTGAGTGTCAGGATGTTCATTGGCTGTTTAACGAACAATATTTTCTGGTAATTATGACATCAGTGTTGTAAGTTTATTTTTTCATTTTTCGAGGTGATTAAAATTGTACTTTGTGATTTGATGCATTTTATATTTTATAAAGTTATTATTATTGTTATTATTTGCCATTTTTGTTTCTATTTAATAATGATAATAATAATTATTATTTGTAAGCTACATTAAACAGGCATCCTGGAAGAGTTATAATATCAGTTATTTAATTTTGCTCCTTAAATTTACTTGAATATTGATGTCAACATAGTTTAAAAAAAATATCTGTTAATTTGTTGATTGTCTGATTTGAGTAGTCGTGTACTGACTGTCCCTGTGTCTGGATAAAGACTGTTTTCACCTCTTGCACTGGCCCAATCCCCATCTGCCCAGGCATATAAGCACTGATGCAATGACTTTGACAGAATTTATAAAATTATTACATATTTATTTAAACATTTAATAAAAAATCTATGAAGAAAATATAAAATATTTAATGATCCCTGTCTCTTTTCTGTTTGTGAAGTATATTTCTAGTGTCATTTATTAAGATGATGGCGATGAAGAGTTCGCGCCATCATTCCATATAAGCATGAAAGTATTACACTGTCTATGTATTAGGTAATAGGTGTCACACTTTTGACCATGCGTCACAAAGATGAAATTCTAATCTCTAATATCCTCCTGGATTTTGAGGAGAAACTAGGACCGATGTAAATGAGGAGCAACGATTTAAATTCTTCTTCAGACCTTTGGTCTCTAAAGATGAACATCTAAATGTGTCCAGTAATTCATACTAATGCAGGAACCACTGCTATACCACTACTATTGGAAATGCCACTCCCTATGACCACTCCTTATTTTAGAAGGAAGTGGCTCATTATTACACTGTAGTTTGTAAGCTATTGTTAGTAATAATATACACTATTTGTATTGGGAAATCCTGACTACTCATCCCTGTTGTGCCCAGATAAGATTCAACAGGAAGTAATTAATAGCAGGCCATAAAACATGAGTTGCTACCAAGGCTATCCATCCATGTCTACAATGTTTTTGGTTTATTCTGACTAGAGGAGTGGAGTACAAAGATAAAAAAAATATATATATATATATACAGAATATCTTTGCATAAAACAAATGGTGCATGACTGTTATTTTATTGTATTTAAATATAAAACATATCAAAATAGTACAATCAAATATATATTTATACACACTTACAGTTTGAGATTTATGTTTTGACATGTCTTTAAAAAGTTATTAAATAATGAACTTTCACATTTTGCACCCAACTTGTACATTTTGAGTTAGGTATTTAAACCATTGAGTTTCAGTGTGTGCTTTGCCTTGGAAACAACAATGCTGTTTTTGTGTTGAAGAATTTGAACATGAATTTCATTTGAAACTTGGAGCACAACATTATCAACGGCTAAAACAATTAAATTGAGTGTAAATAGTTTCTCACAGTTCAGTGCGCTATTCAGCCATGGGCCTTAACCACGTGGCTTTGTGCCTTTTAATGAGCACGTTCTGAAATCCTTAGGTCCATGTAGTTGGACTACATGCTCTGTTATCGCTAGCCTTTATCAGCTCAATGCCCTCTTCTTATCTGTTGTTATAAGACTTCTCATGACTGACATGATGTGTTTCTGTGTGGGCACAGAAGTAATGCTCACTCTGAAGATCCAGAGTAGCATTGGCTGCAGCAGTGGAAAACAGCATACTACATATTGTTTTTTAATGGGAGCCTCTGTTGGTGTGCTGCTTGATAACAGTGAAGGGGGTGACTGTAGTACTACCGAAGCCTTGAAATGAGCCCAGAGTCCGCGGCGTACAGCGCAGGTTGCCTGTGGTGATGATGCACTGCAGGGGCCATAGCACAATGACCACCATCAACACCATCAGCATGATGAAGAGTAGAAGCCGTTTCCAGTCGGTCAGGCATCCCAGCAAGCTCCTGTTGTTGGTTTGCGTCTGAGCTGGGACCTCAGCTTTGCTGGCCCCGATGTCGATGCAAATGCAGAGAGCTCCCGGGCCGGCCTCCAGGGCCTGCTTATAACACAGCCTCTCCCCATCGAGCCACACCGCCTCCTCGTGCTGTTGGTGGCTGGGTAGTTTATGCAGGACCTCCCAGCTGGTGGCCAGGGCCGGGGGTCCCTTCTCAGGGATTTCAGTTGGTTGGCGGCAGAAAGGACATAGGATGCTGCTGCCTCGTTCTTCTTCCTGCTCTCCTGGTGAAATTGCCATGAGGCGCGACAGGCACTCCAAGCAGAAGGTGTGCGTACAATTCAGCAGTTTGGGCGTCTTGAAGACGTTGTCATAGGTGTTGTAGCAGATTGAGCACTCCGGCTGGCCGCTTGCAGATGCTACCTTGTCCGGGTCCATTTTCTTTGTTTGGGGCATCACCTGGGTGTGCCATACCTGAGAGAGCTGTGCCATCTCAGATGTTATGTATCCTTTCTGTCTTCGACTTTTTATTGGTACTTGCTCTTCGTGCCCCCTCTCGTCTTTATCTGGGAATGGATAAATGATAGATTATAATCTATTGAAATTACAGTGCCTTGCGAAAGTATTCAGCCCCCTTGAACATTTCGACCTTTTGCCACATTTCAGGCTTTAAACATAAAGATATAAAACTGTAATTTTTGTGAAGAAGCAAAAACAAGTGGGACACAATCATGAAGTGGAATGAAATTTATTGGATATTTCAAACTTTTTTAACAAATAAAAAACTGACAAATTGGGCAAGCAAAATTATTCAGCCCCTTTAATTTCAGTGCAGCAAACTCTGTCCAGAAGTTCAGTGAGGATCTCTGAATGATCCAATGTTGACCTAAATGACTAATGATGATAAATAGAATCCACTTGTGTGTAATCAAGTCTCCGTATAAATGCACCTGCTCTGTGATAGTCTCAGAGGTCCGTTGAAAGCACAGAGAGCATCATGAAGAACAAGGAACACACCAGGCAGGTCCGAGATACTGCTGTGGAGAATTTTAAAGCCGGATTTGGATACAGAAAGATTTCCCAAGCTTTAAACATCCAAAGGAGCACTGTGCAAGCAATAATATTGAAATGGAAAGAATATCAGACCACTGCAAATCTACCAAGACCCGGCCGTCCCTCTAAACTTTCAGCTCATACAAGGAGAACACTGATCAGAGATGGAGCCAAGAGGCGCATGATCACTCTGGATGAACTGCAGAGATCTACAGCTGAGGTGGGCGAGTCTGTCCATAGGACAACAATCAGTTGTATACTGCACAAATCTGGCCTTTATGGAAGAGTGGCAAGAAGAAAGCCACTTCTGAAAGATATCCATAAAAAGTGTTGTTTAAAGTTTGCCACAAGCCACCTGGGAGACACACCAAACATGTGGAACAAGGTGCTCTGGTCAGATGAAATCAAAATCGAACTTTTTGGCAACAATGCAAAATGTTATGTTTGGCGTAAAAGCAACACAGCTCATCACCCTGAACACACCATCCCCACTGTCAAACATGGTGGTGGCAGCATCATGGTTTGGGCCTGCTTCTCTTCAGCAGGGACAGGGAAGATGGCTAAAATTGATGGGAAGATGGATGGAGCCAAAAACAAGATCATTCTGGAAGAAATCCTAATGGAGTCTGCAAAAGACCTGAGACTGGGATGGAGATTTGTCTTCCAACAAGACAATGATCCAAAACATAAAGCAAAATCTACAATGGAATGGTTCACAAATAAACATATCCAGGTGTTAGAATGGCCAAGTCAAAGTCCAGACCTGAATCCAATCGAGAATCTGTGGAAAGAACTGAAAACGGCTGTTCACAAACGCTCTCCATCTAACCTCACTGAGTTCGAGCTGTTTTGCAAGGAGGAATGGGTAAAAATTTCAGTCTCTCGATGTGCAAAACTGATAGAGACATACCCCAAGCGACCTACAGCTGTAATTGCAGCAAAAGGTGGCGCTACAAAGTATTAACTTTTTTTTCAGTTTTTTTTTTAAAGTTTGAAATATACAATAAATTTTTTTCCACTTCATGATTGTGTCCCACTTGTTGTTGATTCTTCACAAAAAATTACAGTTTAATTTCTTTATGTTGTAAGCCTGAAATGTGGCAAAAGGTTGTAAAGTTCAAGGGGACCGAATACTTTCGCAAGGCACTGTATGTCTGCCACCTTTTTTCACTGAAAGTTTAAAGTCTGTCTTTAACATCACACAGTGGAAACCTGATGGTTTACAGTATTTTAGCGTCTATTTCAGGTTCATGTAAGGAGAGTTACTTTATAGTAATGTAATTTAGCCTAAGGCTAACTCTGGTGTAATGCATCAAATGTTTACATTTATGTTATTAATTGCACATGGTCCCTTTTAAATAAAAATCAATCAATCAATCAATCAAGTAGTCAATTCAGAATAAGATTAGCCTACTATTCTGAAGACGTTGCAAAGTAGTATTTAATAGATAAACAGTATTTCATGTAATATTTGTTCACAAGTTACCAAAAAAGGTTAAAAAAATAATAATTTAAAACTTTATGGTACATTTATTTACTTTTATTATACTTCAAAAATATAAATACTGGAATGGTAGCTCAATTTATTTCCTGTTTCCTCTATTAAGCTTTTTCTTTTTTACTATCATAACTGCAATTCTCCATCACTGTACCTGCAATTACATCTACAATAAACTTGAACTAAAACTTGAAAGTTTATGTCTATTCACGCTCAATATCATCTGAACCCACTGCAAAGTCCCTTTGTAACCCACAATAACGGCAATCTCTTGCATTCCTCACGGGGACATTGCAGGTTTGTGTGCTTTCCCAGGACTTCCCCTCCACTGACACATCTGGCAAAAGGTGGTGTCTTTACTGTCGGCAAAAGGTTTATTAACAAGAGAGATGTTGACAATCCGTTGGCCTGGTGCAGTTTCAAAGGGACTCAGCTGTCAAAACAATGGAGATTCAAGTCTTCTGGACAGTTAATCTGAACAACGCTGAGGTTATTTGTCCTTAAACAGTAAATATTCTCTGAAACACTCCGAAGCCTTCCTTCAATGTATTAGAAGTGAAGGATTGTTCTTCCTGTCTTCCATTGGAGTTGCTCATAGTAGTATGATTCACGCTTCTTCAAATTAGATATATAACTACTACAGTCGTATGCAAAGGTTTATGCACCCCTGACAATTTCCATAATTTTCCTTTATAAATAATGGGGGTTTGTAACAGCAATTTTATTTTGATCTATCAAATAACTAAAAGACATGGTAGTATTTCAGTAGTGAAATGAGGTTCGTTGGATTAACAGAAAATGTGCAATATGCATGAAAATGAAATTAGACATGTGCATAAATTTAGGCACCCTTTTGTTGATTTGAATACCTACAGTACCTAGCACTGAATAATTGGAACACACAATTGGTTTGGTGAGCTCATTGAGACTTGAACTTCATAGACAGGTGCATCCAGTCATGAAAAAAGGTATTTATGGTGGCCAATTGCAAGTTGTTGTTCACTTTGACTCTACTCTGGCTACATGGGGGCCTAAAAACAACTCTCAAATCACCTGAAAACTAAGATTGTTCAACATTATGGTTTAGGGGAAGGCTACAAAAAGCTTTCGCAGAGATTTAATCAGTCAGTGTCCACTGTGAGGAAATGGAAGACCACAGACATAGTGGACAACAAAGATGGAGTTATTTGGTCATTACAAGGGGCATTATGCATGAATGCAAAAGAACACAGCATTCCAAGACAAACACTTGGTACCCACAGCAAAATTTAGTGGAGGTTCCAACATGCTGTGGGGCTGTGTGGCCAGTGCCGGTACCGGGAATCTTATTAAAGTTGAGGGTCGCATGGATTCCACTCAATATTCTTGTGAATAATGTAAAGAAATCAGTCACATCATTGAAGTTATGCCAGGGCTGAATATTGCAACAAGACAATGACCCAAAACACTAATTCTACTCTGGCATTTATACAGAGAAACAAGTATAATGTTCTGGAATGGCCATCCCAGTCCCCAGACATGAATATCATTGAAAATCTGTGGAGTGATTTGAAGCGGGCTGTCCATGCAAAAAATACCTTCATCTAGAATCCAAACACTCATTACAGGATATAGAAAGCATCTAGAGGCTGTTATTTCTAAAGGAGGCTCAACTAAATATTGATGAGATATTTCTGTTGGGGTGCCGAAATTTAAATCACCTGTCTAATTTTCTGTTACTTTCTGTTCATCCAATAAACCTAATTTCACTACTGAAATATTACTGTGTCCTTCAGTTACTGATAGATCAAAATGAAATTGCTGATCCAAACACCCAATTATGTATAAATGAAAAACATGGAAAAATTCAGAGGTGACTAAGATTTTGCATACAACTGTATAATATTGGCAACCTAGTTTCATTTTAATTTACCACCCATTTGAAATGTTCTCATAGTGTGTGCACATTTTCTTTTTGCAGAAGCCAATGATTCTTTATTCTGCTCATCCTGGCTAGTTAGTGGGCTAAAACGGAAATGTAAAAGCAACAGACCAGGTTCCACCAAGCCAGGTTCCTTTAGCAGGCCGTTCCACATTGATTGCATTTTCACCCTTTTAATAACCGATGCTTTTTTTTATTGCTTAATTTGTCATACAATTTAAAGTTGAATCAATTTCTAATGTTGTTATGTCATCTTGTATTATAGTGATTATATAAGTATTTTCTTGTCATAGTAATTAACCGTTAAATCAATAAAATGTGTAGTAAGTTGTGCCATATACTTTGTGCAGAATTAGCATAATTATGAGGAAATATGAAATAAAATAATGTAGTAATGATATGAGAATCTCACACATTGCATTGATAATTAATACAGAATCTCTGTTCAATGATCAACATTTTGTCAGGATCACCATTTACTAAATATTTTTAAAACACCTAGAAGAGTTTTATTATGTTTCTATCAATGTTATTCCATATTGTTTAGTATTCTCTGAGAGCTATTGACCATGTGAAATTTATGCAGCAAAGTTATTCTGGATTTGTGATAATGACTTGTACAATTATGAAGAATTGTTTCACTGTTAATGAAGTTTTGCTCCATTGTAGGAATGTGGCCAACAGTGTTAATAACTCAAGATGATACAGGATGTCTCTGGAATGCAATGCATGTAGATCTAAAGCCAGTGTTGCCAATGGAGACAATGACTAGATATTTACTATAGCATGTGATTCCAGGAGGAAAGTGTGAATGCAACTTTTGGCCCAGGGGAAGCGGGCCAACCTATAGGAAATCACAGACATGCTGGCCCCTGGTTAAGGCTGGTTAACTTGGACTAATTCATTTGAATCCAGGGCTTGCAGCCATTGGTGGGATTGTTAACTAAGGCTAACAATTTGGACCAATGGGAAATCATTCTCTGTATAAAAAGGAAAGTGATCTGATTGCCACCATTTCTGTCTGCAGAGACAATTCTGCTTTAAAGATTTAAGTCTATGGTCCATTTTCTACACATCCTCAGGACTCTGAGTAAATTAATTTGATTAGTATATCCATTTAATATACCACATTATCTTAACTAATAATTTTTAGGTTAAATCAACTTCCCATTTTTGCATATATTTTTATATTTTTCTCAGATTCAAAAACTACATAATAATTATCATGCAAGTACAGGGTATACCAGCAAGAGCAGGTACTGTATGGCTGCACACTGATCAACCTTCCAACAGTAGGCTAATTTGTAGGCTAATTTGAAGCAACTAACAATTACAGTACTTCCTTTTGCCTCTGTCATTGAAATGAGTAATGATGAAAATCGGTGCTTTAATCATTCAATTTTAATTTCTCTAAAGGTTTTAATATCCGTTCATCAAGATCTAACATGTCTCGTGGCAAAACAGCTGTGTAATAACAATATATAAATGTATTTTTATATGTATACAAGATTATGTAAAATCCTCTTAAAATGTATAAACATTGACAACTTGACATTTTTAATCAACACAACAATAATCTAGATTTAGTTTAATTTACTTTTTTGAGCTGAATGGAAAGTTGAGTAAACAACTATAATCAACTTGATTTTGTAAGTTAAAACAATTACATTATTTATTATCATAACTAGATATTTATATTAGGTTTATTTTATTTGACTTTTTGATTGTTTCAAAAGTGCAGTGACCACATTGTTCTTTGCTAACTAAACTGGATTTTCTATGTTTATATATTTTCATGAATTTGTTGTCAACTGAACTTCACATTTTGCACATGACTTGGCTAAATAAGATGTGTTATTCTGTGGGGTTTGCCATGTGGTTGGCCTCATGCTTGTGTTGCTGTCTGACCAAAAGTCTAAATAAAACTCTTCTTGTCCTTCTACTTTTACTTGTGTCGAGGTGGAGGTGGATGATACTGAACTCTGGTTGGTTTCTAGTCTGTAAACTGTGTCAATATTTGGAAGTTTGAACAATTCTGAGGGACAGTAACTCATTGACACCACTCCTTGTAGTTTAATTAGCAGGTGACTGAGAATTTGACAGTGGCTCACTCTTTGACTCATGCCCTAAAACGGCAGAGTAAATGAACCTGGATTATTTGAGTAATGAGGTTTCCTTCCTCCCATTTAGGAAGAAGATAAATGTAGCCTGCCGTTCATTTCGGAGTTGGACAAGGACCTTTGTGAGGGGCGAAAATGGGAGGAAAACTAAAAAATACAATTAAAAAAATAAATAATTAGACAATATCACAAACCAATGCGGACCAAAATTGGCATGCCGTGATCATGCCATGAAAATAACAAAGTCGTACTGCATATATTGTGATGGCCCACTGTTGGCACAGATAGCAACAGCCGAAGCCGAGGCTGGGCCAGCAGTAGCCGAAGCCGAGGCTGGGCCAGCAGTGTCAGTTAGATGCCGCATGTGGCCGGGAATCTTATGCTATCTGGGTTCACTCAACCTGAGAGTGAAGTCATTGAAGTTTAAATTACATATAAACTATATATTATAGTAAAAAGTGTACATTATTGGCAGAAGATTCCATTGGCGTATTCTTACTCTACCAGCACAGTTATTTACCTACCAACCCTTCCTTTCCACTACAAACACAGTGCATTGAAGTGCATGGCTGGTCTGTACGTAAGGGGTCAAGGAGCTTGAATGCACAATTTTTAGTGAAAGGATCATTCTGACTAAAATTAAATCCACACTAGCTTTGTTGATCAAAATAACCATTTACTTTACACATTTGAAATCCTGGATAATGTGACATTGGGGTGAAGCTAGGCTGCCAACCAGTGGCTCTAGTGTTCAGTACTGCCTCAATGTCATGACTGTGTGCAATTAACCAACACAGCTTTTTTGGATTCTCCTAATGAAGTATCCATGGTAGAGTATTTAAGCCTGCCACACCAACACATTTTGTTGGTCAATGTTTGAATGTATGCTCATTTGCCTGTAAACCTGTTATTGCTTCAGTCTAAATTGCTGCCAGTGTTTCCTTGTGCTGAGTTTATGCTACACTGTCGCCATACTAGTACTTATATCTCCTGATTAAGGACTAGCCTTTGATGTTTTTGTCGTATATCAGTACATTTAGTAAATACTCCAAAACCTCTGCAATCGCTTCCTCTTAAAACATGAAATAACAATTATTTTATAGCATGGGCCACAATCAAACCTGTCAATTGCTAAATATTTTTTATAGAGTTTAATAGCAAAACATTGTTTTTGTTAAACACGAAAAAATGAACACTTGAATGTTCGTGGAGTTGATGCCATGGATCGATTTGATAGCTATAAGTGAAAACAGTCTTTCCAGGTGTTCCCCACGCCATCCCGTGGAGTGGCAGGTCTAACTCTGTCTCTGGAGATCAGCTGACACAATGTGCCTGCCTGTTCTCTGATTCCGCTCATCGTTTCATCTACCCTTGGCATTCCTGCAGCACCAGCCTCTGCCCAGGCCGCTCTCTCTCATATTAACATGTCAGAGACGGTCAAAATTGGAGGCCCTCAAAAGCAGCTTTGTTGGACCCCACTTAACATCATCTGCTAACATCTCTACAGTGTACTGCACATACTGTATCTTGGAAAATATGGTACATTTTGTGAAATATTGTGAAAATATGTTTGTAGCCCATGACCTTCAGTAAGATTGTAGTGAAAGTATATGAATATGTATAAATTGCTAAACTATTTGTACAATGTTTGAAGTGCATTTTTCTATTAACCATGGGTGAATACTGAAAAATATTACAGTGCAATTTCTTCTCCTACAATACCACCTCCACTGGTTTACATTCAGATGTTAACAGCATATTAACACATTACATATTACTAAATGGAATAATCAAAGTTTATTTAATATTCAATAAAACACAACACTGCCTACAGTGCATTGTTTAGGGGCTTGTAGTATGTGGGACCACTGGCCTGTACTCCTTAACCTTTTCTCTGTCAGGCTAGTCTGACTGGATTATCTACCTCAGGAGTACTAGGAAGGCAGCAGAGAATTTGTTTTGCCATCACACTATTACTCTCTGAAATTTGAATTGAATCCTTCTTCTTTGCCCTCCCAATTTGCCTAACTGCAGCACATTTTTACCTGGTTTTGTGACTTCCACCATATACATTTAATGTGAGCAGAGAAATGTTGAAATTATTGTTGTTTCAGATCTTCAATTTGGAAACATAGCTGTAAGTAGTTAAGTCTTTACAATAACATTTATAATAGTTTTATCACTTTTTTTTAAACTAGACATAATTGCTTATTCATGAATAAAGTTGAACAGTGATAGTGTTGCCAGGCTATTGTTAATTACCATAGGATGAAGTGCGTACAAAGCCAGCCAATAGCAATGTGTGTTGACTTTTTAGTGCAGTAGCCGTTGATTTCAACTGACAAGCTTGTTCATTGTGTTCAGCTGTGTGTATTTTGAGGTCACCTGGTTCTACAGTTAAACTGTTGGTCTCTCCAATTGCTGTTCTACCTGTTTTTCAATTTATAGTAATTTAACACTTTGGTACGTTAGGTGTGCAGCAGCATTTCATTCTGTATTTAACTGCTAAATATGGTTTTATGGTTTGTAATTTTTTATTTTACCAGTTCCAATAGCAATGTTTGTGTCACAATATATCCCAACACTTTGTCTACATAGTATAAACAATAAGCTCATCAACATTCTTGATAAATAGTCTTTTTTTTCTTTTACCTGTACAATTATGATGTTGCCAGTATTACCTCTTCTCTGTTTCCCTATGAAGTATATTATAGGTCTCTCCTGTTTGACCCAGATTTCTGGAAACAAAAACACATCTTCTGACCCAGTTGGATGACTGGGGAAGTCCCACAGAGGTGGTGTAGCTGTTCCCTGATCCTTAGGTGCAATGCCAAACTTTAGAAGTGAGAGTCAAGCTGCTGCATACAGCTGCATTCAAGTAGCACAAGGGGAGTGTCAGCCAGAGGGTCCTACTCTCTCTGTGTCCGTTGGTTGACTCAAACCTGCCCTGCGTAATCTCCTTGTTCAGCTCTCTATGTCAATGACAATGATATAGAGGAAAACAATAAGCTAGCCTTGAGGGAGTGTCCAAGGTGGAGAAGGAGGAGCCAGGGAGACTCCATGAGGATGGAAACACATTCTTGGCTCTTACCTGAACCTGCCTTTCACCCTATTTGCATGCTCCCCCTCCTTACAACTCTCTATCTCTCGCTCCCAAGCCTGCATGTAGCGGGTGTCAGGTGGCTCAGTGGTTAGGGAGTTAGATATGAGGTCGGAAGGTTGCGCCTATTTTCATTGTGTCACTTTACTTACTTGAAGTTTATCTGGATGAGATAAATGAATAAAATGCGTTAATTGAATAAAATGTAAAGTTAATGTATGTTTTGTGATATTTACAGTGCAACACCATGTACATGGGTAGTTGCTGTCTCAACAATTCTTTAGTGATGTACGCATTGCAATCCACAATAATTTGTGTAGTGTATTACCGCATGTTGGATGCATAATGTGACTATTGAGGATGCATTATTAATAATTGTTGTTTTATGGCAAACAGACATTTAGAACATCCATCCTAAATCAAAAGGGTATTATGTGGTGGTGCATGGAATATGGTGTATCACACCCCTTGTTTCAAGGAAACATCTTTTTGATTACTCATGGCAGTTTATGATAGTATGGGTCTGGGCCATTGGCAATACCTTGGACTGGTGATAACATATGTTGTGTCTTAACTGTTATTAAGTAACAATTATAAAAAATACTGCTTATATATTATCAGCACAGTAATGGATTGGTTGCTGAGGTTTGTGGGTTTGAATATGGGAGGAAGGGTAAGAAAGAGTATAGCAACAACAAATATATCCTTTCCTACACGGAA
This sequence comes from Umbra pygmaea, assembly GCA_016801145.1. Lineage (NCBI taxonomy): Eukaryota > Metazoa > Chordata > Actinopteri > Esociformes > Umbridae > Umbra > Umbra pygmaea. The sequence goes on from JACXGM010003585.1 coordinate 29,868, forward strand.
TTAATTAAATAAAAAACATTCTGGGTGTAGTAGGACTTACCCAAAAAAACAACCAACATATACATAAAACATGTAATGCATAACTTTTTAATGATTCATTCATTTCGTTTCATTAAAAAAGTTCAGAATAAATCCAACTTCAAAGTTTTGCTGAAGTTTTATTCCCATTATCTGAGTACCGATATATAACAAATCGGGCAACAAGCCATGGGGTCCTGTTTTCAGAGTATTGTGAATAATTAAATATTTGTAAACATTTAGCAGTAGCACTTTATTTTGCAGGACCGAAATAACTAGGTAATTAATAGGAAACAACCAGCAAACAACCAGGAAATGAAGACGAATCAACTGGGTAGGAGCATGGTAACTGCACATCAATAAGTCTTGCTGCGGAAGTTAAAAGGAAACGGCTAGGAAAGATGTGGGGAAAAATATTTACTGAAGACCATACGGGGTAAGACCATGCTAGTTACCCATTAATGTTAACAATATGTACTTTATACATTAACTAATTGGCCGAAATTTTTTTTTATTGAATATTTGACCAGTTATTAACTAGATTAACTTTTTTTACTAAAAAAATAATTAATTAATAAAATTTGGTTAAAAAAGTTTTACAGTAAATTTAAACATTATATACAATATAAATACAGAGATAGCATTGTTGATAGAACAACATGCTTACATTCAATATTTTATTCCATACACATTCTGTACATGTTAACATTTATATTTTACACACAAAACCTACATTATAGATATCTATATATACACATATATATAGTCGTAAATATAGAAAATGGCCTTTCACCCCATTTTCCCTCCCAATTGGTCTTGTCCAATTCCCCTCTCACCTTGACCTGTGTGTAAACCCTCAGCAGGTGCAGCATGTTGAAAGTGCTTACATGCTTCCTCCAAGCACATGTCACTGTTCCGATTATTCTGGTTTAACACGTAAGCCTTTAGCTGGCACACTAGTGGAAGGTTACACATTCACCAACTATACCACTGCAATTCAATCAGCAAGCAACCAAACTGTATGGTAGGTGTTGCTATACAGTGATGTGGCAAACTTAATCCGACTTACAACCCACCTACCTCGGGATAAGCTAGACCAATGGGCGCCTCTCAAATTTGGACCACTGGACACATCGGAAATGCCACTATCAGGATGCAAACTCTGTCACTGTGACTCAGTTGTGTTGTAAGAGAGCAACGTAGACCACTAAGACATGAGGCGGCCGCTATGGAATATTATATTTAGTACACTGCTCTGATGTTCTTAAACAAAGCACCAAGGACAGGTTTATGATGCTCGAGAAAAAGCAGGGTTTAAAAAAAAAGCACAGTTTCCAGATTTCATGGTTCCTCTAAACCTGTACATTTCTTTATAAGTCCGCCATGCTTTATCAATGTACTGGGTGTGAGTTCCTGTTCCAGGATGCACAAAGAAATGACTGTGGTTAACCTGGTAATGTATGTAACCTTCCTGTTTTAAAGACATATAGACAGACCAGAGTCACTGACAATAGTTGTACCAGACCGCAAATGCCTCTAAATCTTCCAGCAGATCCTCATTTAACCACCTTTAGGACTGGTCATCTGTCTGTCCCTTGAACCTCAAGCAATCCAAACCCCCGTGCCTTTCTTCACCAGGTACTGCCAAACCGTCCATGAGCATACTGAAAGCAGATCTAGATAAATGATGTAACAACACATACAAGTGTGTTTTTAAGGCCTATAACACAGGTTTTAAACCGGTTCCATGGAGGTCCTGGTGTATGCAGGTATTCACTCTTACCTTGTAGCTGAATGATTGATTAGGTCACTTATTTGTTAGGATATCTCTTCACCTGGCAGTTTAGGTCTTAATTGGACTGTAATTGAAAGGAAAGACCAAACACCAGCATACACTAGGCCCTCCGTGGAACCGGTTTGACACCTGTGGCCTATACCGTCTGCTAACAAATTTTTAAAAAAGCAATGAAATGGTCTTAAAAATAATTGTAACAACAACTTTTGTGCCAGTATGACAACAATTAATTGTGTTCCGATAAAAAAAAAAAAAATTTATGTCTGTATTAATTTATTTTTTCAAGTTACGTACCAAAATGGTATCCCTACAGTATGTGAGCATTAGGCCGTATCTTAAGATTAATTACATGGGGGGGGGGGGTGCTGGAGGGGTCAAAGATCAGGTCTAACAGAGAGTGACAGTATCTTAAACAAACCTGTCAATTAAAAGGAGAGCCAGTTGACCAGCCTCACACGAGATGAGCTAAATATGGAGCCTTCTCACATGGCTCTGGATCATTTGGCTTTGAAGTGTAAACAAGAAGGAAATAACTGGTAAGTTGGAGGGTAATAGGAGGGTAGATCATTGTTTTAGATTGCAGGGACAAAGTATGGTTGTTACACTGAAACATAGAAATTGAAGTGGGAAACAATAAGGAAATAACTGGCAAATAGGACACCCATTTGCACTGGAACTACCTACGCTACTACCTGACAGGTACCAGGACTGTAATAAGAAGGTAATATGTAAAGAAAGGGGATAGCTGCATATCCATTTGTAACAATTAAAATACATACCAAAAATTGCAATATGAACAGTATACAAACCATTAGTTACACGAAATACACATGAAATAATAACAAAACAATGTTGAAAAAGAAAACAATTGTGAAATGCACTGATACAACAGCTTACACAACATTTGAATTCATCAATTTCCTTTGCTATAACAAATAAAACAAATGGCCAATTGACAGATTTTATGTGGTTGTTGCTTTGTGGAAATACATGTTATTTCACCATAACAAAAACAACATTAATGGGTAACTAGCATGGTCTTACCCCTAGTTTTGTCTTCTCAGTAAAATATTTTCCCCACATCTTTCCTAGCTGTTTCCTTTTCATATCTTCTACAAGGTTTACTATTGATGTGCAGTTACTATGCTGTTACTCAGTTGTTTCGTGTTTGTTTTCTGTTTTTTCCCTATTAATTACCTAGTTATTTCAGTCCGGCAAAATAAAGCGCTACCCTTTTGGCTGTTAAATTCATGACTTATAAAGCTGGAAAATAAATATATATGCTAATTACCTTGTTAATTAATTAACCTTTGGCCACACATGCCTTCTGGCAAGGGGGTTATAGCTCCACTTCTGTGCCCTTCCTCTGTCTCCCACTACATACCTGTCTCCCACTACATACCTGTCTCCCACTACATACCTGTCTCCCACTACATATCTGTCTCCCACTTCATACCTGTCTCCCACTACATACCTGTCTTCCACTACATACCTGTCTCCCACTACATACCTGTCTTCCACTACATACCTGTCTCCCACTACATACCTGTCTCCCACTACATACCTGTCTCCCACTACACACCTGTCTCCCACTACATATCTGTCTCCCACTTCATACCTGTCTCCCACTACACACCTGTCTCCCACTACACACCTGTCTCCCACTACACACCTGTCTCCCACTACATACCTGTCTCCCACTACACACCTGTCTCCCTAGCCTACAGTATGCAACCTATAGTCCTGCCAATGAATGTAATTATAAAAATACCTCAAACGTGAAGGTTAAATCTACTCAATTTATTAGTGTTGTAACAATATATGTTGTAATACGTGTTGTACCGGTAATATGTTAAGTTTATGTTGACTATAATTACTATTTTTAAAATGTTTAAATCATTAAAATACTATTACTAATAATATATATATATAGTGTTCCTTGGGGATATCCATGGCTATGTCAAATTTTTACAAATCTAAAAAGACAGAACATTTCATAATCCTGACTCTGCCAGTCTGTCCCTGTCTCGGCCCCCAGCTCTGCTGTCTGTGTTCCTGTTGCCTGCTCTGCCTAGACACATTATGAAACCTAGTTTCCATTAGCTATTCACTTCTTTCTTATTGACATTTTAACAACTGGTCTTTGAGATACAATTGTGCTCATCATTTTGCATACCCGGGCAGAAATTAAAACATTTCTGCATTGATTTTGGCAATATGACTTTTCCTGCATAAAATCTGACTGTAATGTAAGGATAGTGATCATATGAAGCCATTAATTACCACATAGTTGTTTGGCTCCTTTGTAAACCATACCGATAACAGAAATCACCCAAATGGCCCATATCAAACGTATACATACCCTTGCATGTTGGGCCTTGTTACAGACACACAAGGTGACACCCACAGGTTAAAATGGCAATTAAAGTTTAATTTCCCACACCTGTGGCATTTTAAATTGCAATTAGTGTCTGTGTATGAATAGTCAATGGGTTTGTTAGCTCACATGTGGATGCACTGAGCAGTCCAAATACTGATCATAGGGCGTAGAAAAGAGTTTCCTTTTTTGAACTACTTCCTAGAGGTCAGCAACCAATAACAGACTGTACCATAGCTGCCAACTCTCACATAGTGCACGTGAGACACACATTTGATTGGTTTCACACGCTCACTTGCCATTGTGAAACCAATCACATGTGTGTGTCTCACGGGCACTGCGTGAGAGTTGGCAGCTATGCTGTACCTGTAACCTGTAACAGACTGACTCCCAGACATGTACTGTACCTGTAACAGACTGACTCCCAGACATGTACTGTACCTGTAACAGACTGACTCCCAGACATGTACTGTACCTGTAACAGACTGACTCCCAGACATGTACTGTACCTGTAACCTGTAACAGACTGACTC
>JACXGM010003586.1:0-41174 GCA_016801145.1 Umbra pygmaea
ATAGAAAGTAGTTCATCCATTTCGCCCATTGTTTTCCGCAGTCTTTTGGAAATCAGCCTGATGGGAGTGTGTTGCTGTTTAGTTTCTGTTCCTTTCTTTGGTGCAACTATGGAGGAATGGAGGATGTTGTATTCCAGGTGGCCTGCAAGCATTTGTAGTCCAGAGTTGTTTAGATGAATCCCATCCCTTTTGAAGAGATGTTGTTGACAAAGCAGTTGGCATTGTAATACCCTACATCTAATTTGTTTAGGTAGCTAATTTGTTTAGGTAGCTGTTGGTGTAACTTATATCACCAAAGTCTAGGACTGGTAGGAATATCATTTTTACAAAAGCAGGTTTTGTAGCATGAATGAATGAGGCCTTGTTGTGCAACATTAAAACAATTCAAGACTTGATTCTAGATTGTAAGTGTTTAATGTGGGTCTGGAAATAGAGTGAGATGACTAACCAGATACTACATCAGCTACACTGTACTACATCAACTACTACAGCAGCTGCTGATCAAAAAGCAAGCATTTAGTTCCACAAGAATAATAGAGGAGTAGAGAGATGTCAAAATGTGTCAGTGAAGCTGTCCTAGGTTAGCTAGTACAGTGTTCAATGCATTAACAGACACAAAATAGTGTTGTCTGCAAAATGGTGAATGAGAGTCACCCTGGGGAACACCTATTAAAAAGCCAGTGGTCCAGACAGCACAACCTCAGATTAATATTGTCCCCCAAAGAATAAATATGATAAAATATTAAGGGCAGCTCTTTCTTTAGCCTAAATCTTACAATCCATTTTGGATCACAAATCACATGGAGAGAAATATGGGACAATTTTATTTACCCTCTTCAAAAGAGTTCACCCAATTTTACCTAATCTTTTTCTTTCTCTTGCTTGCTCATCTATTCATTTTACAGCTCTGGAAAAAAATAAGAGACCACTGCAAGATCATCAATATTTGTTGGAATTACCCAGATTTTCAATTATAGCTTTCATGCGTCTTGGCATGCTCTCCACCAGTATTTCACAGTGATGTTGAGCGACTTTATGCCACTCCTAGTGAAAACATTAAAACAGATTGGCTTTGTTTGATGGCTTGTGATGATCTGCTGGTCCTCCATCCACACCTTGATTAACCTGTCTGTGTGGCATGGAGCTTTGTCCTGGTGAAAAAACACTTCAGAGTTGGGGAACAGATTAGAGCAGATAGAAGTTAGTGTTCTTCCAGGACAACCTTGTACAAGGCTTGATTCATTCATCCAACACAAAAACAAATCTGCAGGTGCGATGAAAGTTGAGCAATGGGATTATTGTGCTCCATGCTGCTAGTGTATTAACATCCTCTCTGTAGGCTGACTCATTGTTGACCTTACTATAGTCCTCTGCAGTCTAATCCTTATGGTTTTTGCAAAACTCAGCATGGTTCATCTTCTCATAGTTTTTTTCTAGCTTTGCATGACTTCAGTCCTGCCCCTAGGAGCCTGTTTTAAACTGTCCTAACCATGCCCTTCACCAAGCTGCTTTTTGCCATTCTTTTTTTAAGTAACTTAATGTCATCCTACGGTTGTTGAGAAACATTCAAATGAGTTGGCAGTCATTCCGGTCAGTGAAGAGTTGTTTTCGCCCTCTGCCGGTCTGTAGTTCTGTTGTCCCGAATGTCTGCTACTTGAGCTTGTTCTTATGAACTGCTGTATTTGAAATTTAAAGGATTGAAGCAACGGTCACTTATTTGCTTTGCAGACTTTAACCCTTCTTTTCCTCACTCAAACCTTTCCTTTTCAACTCTTTTGGCATCGTCATTAGATTTCTTTTTACATTACAATTACTTTTGAGGTACATCTGTGACAGTTTTGCTATCCAGCTGGTCCTATTGCAAGAGGATAATAATGTGTTTTTTATACTTTTCCTTGTTAAATAAGATTTGGTTCAGGTCATCTCCTAATCAGTATCTCATTCAGTAGGATGAGGTGTGCCTGTGTTGGAATTCAACAGACACTGGAATGGAATGGCTGTATACATGTAAAAACACTGATTTAAGAAAACTTTGCAGTGGTCTATAAATTTTCTCCAGAGCTATATATAGCCAGGACCGGATCTGGCAATTTTGGTTCCTGAGGAATCTTAGCCCATTCCTCATGAGAAATGGCCTCCCGTTAAGTAATATACTGAGTTTTGTGTGCTGCAACTGCTTTCTTCTTATCCTACCAGATATTTTCTATGAGGTTCAAGTTTGGTGACTTTGTTGGCCACTGTAGCATTCTAGGAATTCTTCTGCAACTGAGTCTTGGTGGAATTTGAGGTACACTTGGGTAGGGCTGGGCGATATGGCTGAAAATTCTATCACAATATAAGTGTTTCATATCAGTCGATATCGATAATTATTGATCAGTTTTATGACATATTTAGAATGAGGAGCAGAAAGAAAAGTATTAAATTTAAACATTTTTATTTTAAATTTAACCTTCCACTGATTATAATCCCCACAGTTATAAAGGCATAAATGTCAACACAACCATGGAAAACACTCAAATTATTAAAATTTAAACATAAGTCTTAAAATCACAATGAACACTTAACAATTATCTGTTACACTATGGTGCACAATTAGAGTACTTAGGAAATGCTTAATAAAAGTGTAATAAACTAGTGCAAAGTTTTAAATATAAACAGAGAAACCTGAGACCTGAGACGGTAAGGAAAACAAGTTTGTGGTATAAGCCTACCAGTCTTGGTGAGGATTACGGTTTTACATAATTTGCAGACGACATTGGTCTGACTACGACCAGCCTTTTAAAAAATAAATAACTGCCATACTGGCAAGCTGACTTTTCCTGTTATTTCCGGCACTAATTTTAAAATGATCAGTTTCAGTGTCAGTTACTGAAGAATCCAACATGAGTTATGAGACAACAATATTGCGCAACCAAACTGAACACTTTTAAATGATTGGCTGTTAGCGTGTCACTCATGCAACCAAAATTGCTTCGCAACCTCTGGTTTCTTCCGACGAAGGAAATTATCTAACGTTTTATCGAACGCATTTATTATTGATATTGATTACGTGTCTATCGCGAGACATATCGTTATCGTTTTATTGCCCAGCCCTACACTTTTGGAAGGTCCAATGATGCACAAGCTTCAGTTTCCTTACAGACAGCATGATGTTTTCTTCTAAAATTACCTTTGGATTCTTTGTGCTAAAAAGTTCCAGTTTTGTTTCATTGCGCCACAGAACATAATCCCAAAATATTGGTGGCTTGTTTATATGATTTTGAGCATATTGGAGCTGACTTTTCTCATGCATTTTGGTCAGTAGTTGTGTACATCTTGGGAGTTCTGGCAAGGAAATCTTCTGCATTTAGCACGTGCCTTACTGTGCTCACTGAAACCTCAGTGCCTGTTGCCACCAAGTCTTGCTGCAGGACTTTTGCAGTCACAAAAAAATCAAACATGAATCTCAAACCCCTATGCAGTTCAGGTATTTCATGTGTTCCAGCTCAAGCACACCTGGTGCAAATAATGAAGCCTTTGATTTTGCTTGAACACCTGTTTTGCTTTTTTGTGCTGTTGTGAGGGATTCTATAAAGGGGTTGAATAATTTTGAGACTGGAGAAGTCTTTATGAGTTGACTTTTCAGTTGGATTTGAGGAAAACAACTTGAAGCATTTGTTGTGTTAAGGTACATCAATTGCTTTTGTTTTATTCGCTCAGTGCAAGAGTCCCCATATGAGAGGCATGTGGCAGGTACAAATCCCAGCTGCCACCCTGCTCACTGAGATACCTCTGCATGGTTTTGTCCATCCCAAGCTCCTTGCATGCCCCAACAAAGTTAGTGCCGCAATCAGATCTGAGCTATTTCGCTGGGACTCTCAGTGCAAATAAACACCTAACAGCTTTTATGCAGCTGGACTCAATGATCTCGATATACACAGCTCTCACTCATGCAACAGAACATGATGGCCCACCGCTTGCTCTCCGCCTGTCCTCTCCGGTGCGTCTGGTTGTGACAGACCATGGTCCAAATACATCGAGCCCCACATATGTAAAGGGTGGACAGGTTTTGACAAGTTCAGGTGGCAGGTCCGCCATGCGCTGTTCTTCGAGCTTCCCACGCAACTTGAAGCTGTTTTAGATCTTGGAGCAAATCTCTTCACAATTCCCATTTGCTTAATTTGTGGCCCGAGAGGGGTGTGTCCCAGTCTGAAAGGTCAGATGTTTAGTTTCTGAGAAGGGCTTGTGATCTCCTAAAGCAAACCTAGGCTTCTCTGTGTGGGTGCTGTTTCTCCACTCAGATCAAAGTCCTTAGTTACTGGGGCACAATCTTCAGGGGGAAAGGGCTGTGTGACTGCCAGAGGTGTCAAAAGTAAAAGTACTTTGCTGAGTTCACCTGTTTTGGAAATTCTCGAAATAAAACCCAAATGACCAGGTAATGGAAGTTGATTACTACCTCTTCAACAAAATTAATCTTTGTTTTATGCTTTCTATTAATTTGAATAGATCACTGATTAGTTATGAACTGTCTTTACCGGTCATTTTGGTCTCAATTAGGAACTTCCCAAAACGTGTGGACTAAGCTGCACCCAGAAAAAGTACTTTTACTTGTACTTCTGACACCTCTGGTGACCACTTGACAGTTTGAAACAAACTTGTGTATAGGTGAAGGTTTGATTAAGCAAGTGAGGCCTGAGTTCGCCGAAGCAAGTCAATAGCCTCAACTTCAGATGGTACAGATACCAAACCATTGTCTACATAGAAGTGCCTTTCCACAAACTTGACAGTATCAGCACCATGCTCCTGTGCACCTTCTCTGATGGCTGTCCGTATGTGGCAACAGCAGTAGATTGCCCGTTGCCAAAGACGTGGACCTTCATCCAGTACTTGACAACTTTTTTGTTGTAGTCATTGTCCTTGTACCATAAAAAACTGAGGATGTTGCGGTGTTCTTCGTACACCAAAAAACAATGAAACATCTGTTGAATGTCCGCAACAATTTCTACCTTCTCTTTCCAGAAGCACAGCAAGAAACCCAGAAGAGAGTTATTTAGGTCTGGGCCAGTGAGGAGGACCTCGTTGAGAGAGATGCCAAAATACTGAACGCTGGAGTCAAAGACCACCCTGATCTGATTGGGTTTTTGAGTGGTAATTCTGCGTGTCTGTTGGCAAATATCTTTTCCATTTTCGTTGTAGGGATACAAACCAGTTGACCACCTGCACTTTTTAGTTCGGCAAAGTTCACCATGGTGGACCTGGTTTATTGTCATGTTCTGTTCAGTCGAACACTCTCTGTCAAGCATCCCGTCCGTTTCCTTACTAAACCTATTAATGCTTTGCTGTGTCTCCTTAACATACATAAAGCTAGTGCAGGGTGAGAAAATATACTGCTGTCTAGCAAGTTGGTCTTAAAGGTGTTGAATGTCGACTTATGAATATTACCAAGGCACACTTTTCCTATTACCATCCAGCCCAGGCCCAGTTGTTGGGCAAAAGGGGCATTATGTGCTCCGTTGACCTGCTGCCTGATCTTGTGTACCTAAAAGGACATCTCTTTCGAGTAGCAAGAGTAATCCAGCTTCTGAGTCCAGCTCAGGGATGTGCTTAGCAATGTGATGAAGATGACGCTGGTGTAGAACTGCATCCTGTGTTTTTAAGATTGATTGTTCAGGATCTCATGACACTCAATTGAGTGGTGGGAGAGAGATCAGAAATCTTCTGTCCAGTGACTCGATCTGAAATCCCTCTTCTTTCTTGCCCAATATTTCAACAATGCCAGAGCAGGTTATAAGGCAGTATGAAAATGGTTTGCTCTCCACACTGAACAATTTGAAGAACTCTGGTCTAGCGAGTGAGCGATTGCTCTGGTCATCCAGAATTGCGTAGGCTTTGGTAGCCTTGTGCTTGAAGCCCTTGGGATATATCTTTACAAGGCAGATCTTTGAATAGAGCGGCTCCATTGCGATTTGCCACAAACCTCTGTGCAGCTTGTTGCAACAACAGCATTGTTCAAATGATCATCTCCCTCCCCGCCATTCTCTTGTGATGGTGAAGGAGTCTTTTGGGATTGAGGTGATGGACCCGGATGTATGGCCTCATCATAACAGGTACTGTTGCATTCAAAAAAAAATACGGAGGACTTTTAATCTTTGGCTATGTGAGAGATAGAAGAACAGCATTTTAAGTATATTGTGTTCTCTTTAAGGAGTCTTCCTGTCATCTAGGAGTTTGCTTCTGGATGTTCTACATTTTTTGAGCGGATGAAGTTTGTTGTATAATGGGCAGTTCTTGTTAGGGTCATTGGTTGTAGAAACATCAGTTTTGTGCATTCCTTGTGAAGTTTCCAAATATGACAGGCCAATGAGATAGCAATCCTCTTTAGCACCTTGAATCTCCATGAGCAAATATCCAAGTTCACGTAACTTGGAGTGGTCTTTAGCTGGAATGCTAGGAAAACTGTCCAACCTGCTGAAACAGAGACCTTTCACAATGATTTCTGGGGCGGCATAACACTAACAGTCTTCTCCCATGCTTTCTGTGAGGTCCAATTTTTGGGTTGCTCTGAGGCGAACTTCGCCAGATGCATTGGATAAGGATGATTATCATGCATGATAACTCTCAGGGTTATCATCGAATTGGTACAGTCCAGAATTGATGAGATCTCGTCATGCTTAATACTGAGCTAAGGGCTCCGCCAAAGGTGTTGTGCTAGTTGGAAGGATGTTTTGGGGAGTGTATTACCTAGCATGTACATTGATTTGTGATTGGACGTATTCACTGTTAAGTTCAATTTTAACCTTTTCTGATTCAGGTTTGCTATCTTTTACTGCGTCTTCATCTGCAACATGCACCGGTTCAGCGATTTCCAGCACTTGTGCCTCCACCACAGCTGCGTCAGCTTCTCGTTGCAGCATAAGCACTTTCAACTCTGTATCTATTCTTACTGTTTCAAACTTACTTTGAGCATTTCTTGTGAAATCTTCTGCTTCTCTGGCAGCCTTTCCCATTTCTAGTTTAGCCTCCAGGCTAGCATATGATGCTTGCACCTTGGTAGCTTCCGCTTTGGCACGGGCATGGGCAGCACTTGCTGATGATGCAGATGTCATTTTGCTCCTAGCACTGGATACGGATGACATGCTGCTTGCCATCTTGACCACTTCAAGACATCAAATGTTGCCTTTTCACTACTGTGTTCCCAGTCAGCGTGTTACAACACTGAATTAACACAGAGTTAAACCACAGCAAATAAAGATTACCATAAGTTTTGACCTTTTACTGAGCAACTCTGTCATTGATATGCTGGTGAAAACTGTAAAGGCAATACAAAAATATTCAGTGTTTTTTTTCGATTAAAAATTACATTGTCAGTAGCTGTAAATATGAATGTAGTATATTGCCATCCCACCTTACAGGTAACATTTACCATGGCTACTAGTATTACTGTTAACTCGTACACAATATTAAATAAACAGCACTTTCAAATTAACCATCACACATAATTTTAATGCAATTGTTACTTATATATGATCTTTAACACATCTGATGTGTTTAACAACTCACAGCATTGCCTCTATGATGCTTCATAATGGATGAAAATGGATTACCAGAGCATGGTGAACCAGAAAGAGCCTAGTATAAGGTGACTAAACAGGAAGTGACATCATCAAATGACCCAAATAATATTGACTTAATAAACAAATTTGTTAAACACTAAAGTAATTATCAACTTCTCATTTTCAAGTAAAAAATAGGTAGCAACAAAAACATTTAAAGAAGACATTTGAGAAAGTTAAACAAATGCCTTACGGGCAACATAAAGGGCCCTATTTTAACGATCTGAAACACAAGTATCAAACGCGAGTGACATTGTTGGAGGGTCCCGGGCGCTGTTGCCATTTTACCGGCGGGATAAATGACTCTTGCGCCCGATACACATCTAAAATGGGTAGGTCTGAAGTAGCTTCATTAGTAATAGGTGTGGTTTGGGTGTAACATGCAAAAAAACAATCAGAGCGTCATCTCACATTCCCTTTAAGAGCAGGCGCGCTTGTTCCATGGTGGAATGCTATTATAATGGTGGATTGCTATTGATTTTATTTTTTACAATACGTAGATAAAGAAATGTCAAAAGACAAACTTTCTGATGTTTTGGGTTCACTCTCACTGAATCACAAGGTTATGAATGCATGGTAATATTTCTCCTCTCCCGTTCTGCTGCTGGGGCATCTGGGTTAAGTGGCAAGCAACGGCACATTGCTTAAATCCTCTAATATTTCCTCATTTACGTTGTGTAAAACAAGCCACAAAGAATGCTGCGATTTGAGTATAGTGTAAAGTGCCTCCTGTCCTATCCAAACACCTGACACGCATTTTCAGTGTGCCGATTGTTCGTTCAATTAGGCTACACTGCGTGTTTGTGTGTGTTTTCGATTAAACAGCATTTCACACACTGTTGCTGACATTATAAATGGTGTCATCATCAGCCACGTCTTTAACGGATAGCGTCGTCCCCTTCAAAGCCACCCATCCAAGGGGGGATTCCCCTCAAAGGTGGCAGAATTGCCATAAATAAGTTGTGGCTTGAGCGAAAGACATGGGTGATTTTACTATTAGCATCGCAAATGACTTGTATGTTCATTGAATGGGTTCCCTTGTAGTTGATGTAAATCAGTGTGAATAATTCATTCTGAATAATTTGGGTAAATGTGTACACTAGATGTATGCCTATATTTTCACATCTTCAGACACCACAATGATTTCCCTCGTGTGGTAATATACTTTCTTCTAATTATGTATGGATTGCAGTAATGGAAACTGTTGCATTTGTTTAGATCAGAGGAGCAAAGTGTATGCCGGTTGTGCACACGCTACATTATGACCAAGCATGCACCATTAAAATAGCATCTGAATAACATGCCACTGACCGTTAACCAGGTTTTTCCTGGTCTGTGGTGGAATTGTTTTTGGGAACTGCATGATAGCACCAGGGAACGTTTGCGCTGGAACACGACTCTTCGCTGAACCGCCCAATGATTGCTAGTTCATTCCCTAATTTACCGACACGCATCTGTGGAGGGAAAAGTCCCCTATGCGTCCGGTGCAAGATAGGAATGATACATGTGTTGGTGTAAAAAGTCAATTGCACTGGGTGTAAGATAGGGCCTAAAGATTGTTTGAAAATTAGACTTCATGTATTTCTGGGCCCACAACATTTCTGCTTGTAAACATTGATTAGGGATGGCCGAATAGTAGGTTTATGCACAACTGCAAGCCTCTGGAGGATCCTACACCTTGAGGTCTGCAGGACTCCAGAGGCACCAGCAGCTTCAAATATCTGTTTGCTGCTTTGTAATGGCATTTTAGTAGCTGCTCTCTCTTATCTAATGAATTTGTCTGTCAGTAACCTTCCTCATTATGCCTTTATCTGCACAAACCCATCGGTGCTCTGAATAAGCCACAAATCTCTTCACAGTACGATGATCATGCTTAAGTTTGTGAAATATCTAATGTTTTCATACTTTGTCCAAGGCATTGCACTATTTCAGTGTTTTTCATAGTATGGGTCCCGACCCACCGGTGGGTCGCGGGAGATTAAAATTAGGTCTGCAAATATGTTTTCATAAATATTTTGTCATGATTCTTTCATGATTAAAATGTTATAGTTGACAGTACACCTCTACAGCCACATGGGGCAGTGTACTTAACTGAGCAGTTGTGTAGGTCAAGCGGGTCCTGCAGTATGATTAACACATTGTGAAGAACACAGACGAATCGCGGAATCCAGACATTAACGCGCAATTCAACAAAATAAAAATATAAAAAATCTTAAGATTCCAATATATTCACATTAAGTTATAATTACCACCGCATATCGCCTATTCTGAAAGTAATGTGAATTTGTAAACGCAGTGTCCTCCGAATGCATTGGGTGTGTGTCTCCCAGCATGCGCCTCTCTATTGCGAAGTGCTTGTAACATCACTACATCCTTCCCTTCTACACTACATTCCCTAAAAAGAGACAACAATGTTTCTTGGGAGTTTGTGCGTAACATTAGGCTACTTCAGTGAAAAATATAATAGCGAACTTCCACGGATGCAGTGAAATTTGTGCAAAGAAATATGAAATTGTATATGCAGTGTGCGTTTGTCTACTGAACATAGCCAGCATGCGCCTTAAACATATCGCTCCTATCTATGCATGTCATAAACTGCATGTAGTCCATTCTAAATTGTCCAAAAACACAAAGTTCGTTTTTCTCCGTTTCACTCACTTATCCCAATGCTTATGAAAATAATTAGGCTAATATTTAAAAGGGAAACAATGATGAATATCAACAATTTGTCTATGTATATAAATCGCTTAAAGTAATTACCTTAGTCTCCCTCATTGAATTGGTCAAAAATAAAACAGATTTTACAGGCCCTTATTGGCTTACCTACATCAGACAAAATAACCTGTATGTTAAAAAAACGTGTTCACCCAATGCGCTGGTCGTTAGAAATAACAAAAATAATTGCCATTTATTACAGTTTTCCAAACTTTTATTTGACTTTAGTTTCACATAGCTAGTTAAAACAGCATCATGGATATTTTTTTTATCTGAATGCGAGTAAATTAATACAAGTAATCTAATATTTGTGGGAAAACCACCTCATCTTGGTTATTTTGGGGATTTTAACATGTTTTTATAAAACACAGGTGTGGTGATAATACTGTCAATATTGAGAAAATTAATGTTGTACCTATTATTATTATTCTGGTGACAATTAGAACGTATGTATTATGTTAATACCCCTACATACAAATACAAATAATAGGAAAACAGTATATTTGCAAATATCTATTTTCATGACATTTGGGTCAAGATGGCTTGTAATTTTGAAAATGTGGGTCGCCGAAAAAAAAGTTTGAAAAACACTGCACTATTTGATGCTTTTCCACAGCAGAGAGATCCTTTTTCTTTCCCATATTGCTTGAAACCTGTGTCATGCTTAATAATGTGGTACATCCTTATCAAGTAGTTTTCCTTTAAATTGGGCTCACCTGGCAAATTAATTATCACAGGTGTCTGACATTGATTTCAGTGATCCAAAGAGCCTGGAGACAATACGATCCATGAGTTTGATTTAAAAACAAAATATTTATTCTTTATTACACTTTATTCAAATTTGAATAATAATTTGGAATGCGGTGTAGGATCAAGCATTGCCCACTTTTTCCCAGTCATGATGCCGCTTCTGTAAATAACCTCACAATATGCATATTTCACTGATAGGCATATTCTGAGAGGCAGAGAGAACGAGAGAAAATAACAATATCAGAAACAAACAATTTAATCGGGGAAATTATACATCACAAATTAATTGTGTTGTGTACAGTCCAACAGCCCAGGGATGTACGGTGAGGTCGAGATTGAGTAGGCACAGGCTAAACTAAACACATGATTAAACTGTGTAAATTTATTTATAGATTTGAATCCATTGCCAGATTGATAATTAGTACCATAGTGTGTTCATCGTCTAGAAAATACTTCTAACTACAGTACATAAAGAGCATCTGAACACAACATACCATCACTATATCAATTATATAGTCATTCAGGTAAGGATATATTATATAAATAATAAACGCCTATGATTGATATAACGATGGTAGAATGGTTACAAAGTTATTGAAGTATGTAGAAGAAGGCTGTACTATCTCTTGCTTCACAAAGCTGCAATACATTATACCTTAATAATCCTCTGAATTAAAATATAATTACAGTTAAGCCTGTGCCTACACTCTCGAACTCACAGCATGGCCTTGCAGACTGACTTCACGTCGGACCAAATTGACGGCAAAGCATCTAAATGCAATACAGGTGGATTCAGAACCATGGCCAGCTCCATAGTCTCCGGAAATGTGTACAAACAGCCTTGAGTAAGAGTAAACACAGAAACAAATAATGTAGCAAGTCGGCCAGGTAACCTGACCGACTTGCTATATTATTTGGACATAACCATCGCAAATAGTTTTTTTTGGGGAAAAAATATGTTTTGGAATATTGCATGGTATGACTTCGACAATTGACTAGTGTGGACTACACACTAGTCGATTGTCGAAGACATACCATGCAATATTCCAAAACATATTTTTCCCCCCAAATAATGTAGCAAGTCGGCCAGGTAACCTGACACTGCTTCCTCAACAGTGTTGCTTAGTTACCTCTGCTCATGCGCGATAACTCTTGAACTCTTGGGAGCTGTGAAGTGTCAGTTTAGACCAGATCAAAGTAGTTTATAGATATATCCACGGCAAATTGTTTTTTTGCGGAAAAAAATAGTTTTGGAATATTGAATTGTATGACTTCGACAATCGACTAGTGTGGACTTCACTGGAAAATGGGAAATAAACTGAGGTATGTACAAACTCGCTGTGTTCATTATAAGGAATCAGTGCAAATGGATATGGACTAGTAATGACATTTTGAACATGTTTAGTGGCTCAAACCACGCTTTTTAACTTGCCCCGTAAATGCGTAATGGTTGTATACTGGCAACAAAAGGTAAAAACGGTTTTGGCAATACAGATTGAGTTATTAACACTACGGACAGCACTTCTGATATACAAACAACTCTCCTTTAACACAAACATTCTCTGTGTCTGTTGCTATCACCACTAGTGCGAGTTCATCCTAGTCTCGACAATAACTTCACCGGTGGCCACTAACCATAGAATCAGCTTGATTTTGCCCAATAAATTTACAGCCTTTGCCGTATTTCTTGCTCACTGTATTCCCGGCTCAAACATGTATGGTTGGATGTTACCATTCAATAACACTTGATCAAATTTGAAATCGTCCAGCTCTTCAGGTATTTCTTCACTTTCACTAGCCATTGTAGAAAACCAAAATCCTCTCCAACTCTTGTTATGTAGCTACGTATTTAACGGAAGAATGCAACGCGTAATATTATGAACCTCACTACAAAGTGTTATTCTCCAATCAACTCGATTCATGGTTAGGACAAATAAAGATCATGAAGTCAACTGAATGCCTCCCCTGAATCTAGCTGTATGTTTAAAGAATTACTAAATCTGAGTATTTCAGCCGCTTGTACCCTGGATCTCGTTCTTTTGGTCATGACCCAGCCTTCATGACCATAGGTGAGGGTAGGAACAAAAACTGTCCGGTAGATTGAGAGCTTTGCCTTCTGGCTCAGCTCTCTTTTCGTCACAACGGTGCAATAAAATAAGTGTAATACCGCCACCGCTGCGCCGATTCTCCGACCAATCTCCCACTCCAATGTTCCCTCACTCGCGAACAAGACCAAGGTATTTGAACTCCTTCACTTGGGGTAAGGACTCATTCACTACCTGGAGTCAGCACTCCATCGGTTTCCTGCTGAGAACCATGGCCTCAGACTTAGAGGTGCTGAGCCTCATCCCAGCCGCTTCACACTCGGCTGCGAACCGATCCAGTGAGTGCTGAAGGTCACAGGCTGATGATGCAATCAGGACCACATCATCTGCAAAAAGCAGCGATGAAATCCTCAGCCCACCAAAATGCAACCCATCCCCACCTCGATATTCTGTCCATAAATACTACAAACAGGATTGGTGACAAAGCGCAGCCCTGGCGGAGACCAACCCTCACCTGAAACGAGTCCGACTTACTGCCGAGAACCCGGACACAGCTCTTGCTTTGGTCATACAGAGATTGGATGGCCCTAAGAAGGGATCCCCTCACCCCATACTCCCGCAGCTCCTCCCACAGTGTCTCCCGGGGGACCCGCTCATAAGCCTGAGTCCATGGCACCTTTGGCAACCGCCCTATCTGCCTGGGCCAGTAGCAGGGCCTGTATAAAATCCAAAAGAAATTTGAGACAACTGCAAAATCATCAGTGGCTCTGGTTTTACTATTGAAAGGTATGTGTTTGGGTAAAATTATTTATTTTATTCCATAAACTACTGCCAACATTTATTCCAAATAAAAATATTGTCATTCACAGCATTTATTTGCAGAAAATGTCAACTGGTCGAAAGAACAAAAAGATGCATTTGTCAGACCTCAAATAATGCAGAGTACTGTGTAAACCAATATTTGGTGTAATAATAATACTAATTGTTAAAAAATAATAATTGGCTTTAATGCATCTCATGCCTTAACTGAACTCATTCATATATATAGACTGGAGTGAAAGGAATTGTATTTCACACTCAGTTTAATGATCTCCTATTGGGTTTAACTCCATTCCATTTACTCCAGTCCAGATTTGAATGACCCTATCTTCAAAATGTATTTGTATCCAATCACAGTATAAACACAAACTGCTAAGGTGAGTTGTACAAAACTTTTATTTTTAGTAAACTCTGTGTACACAAACAATGTTCTCAATGCTCGAGTTCCTGTGTACAGCCCCTGGTAATACTTCGAGCAAAGTTTCATGTTGTTTCGAGCCTTCTTAGTGTTTTAAAGATAGCAATTGTGATGCTATAATAGTAGTGCCCCTATCACTCCCAGTCAAAAAGGCGATTAGACCGAAACCAAAAATAAGGAATATTTTGTCTTTTCCGTCCTAATTTTGCTTTTAAACAAAAGTTTGACTCGGGTACATTAAAAAAGAACTTAGGTTGCATTTTGGCGAGAGTTACGCTTTAATGAGGTCAATAAATTTAGCACAGTTTATTTTGTTTAATGGTTTTGGTCTTTCAGTTAACAAACTTGATTCATTCGGTTTTCTATAGTTTTCAATCAGCCCAAGAACGATGGGCATACAGTACACACGGAGAACGGCGGAGTCTTCTACTAAAGTCCCAACAAATTGCACCCTACTACTTTCGACCTGAGTTAATAAAACGTAGAGCATTAAATGGAATTGTTGCTATTAAGGATGTACATAGGATCTGTGGGGAACCTCCCCCATTCGTGTTACGTAACATCATGGCACAAGGATCAGCTATGGAAATAACAATCCCAACTGATACATGTGAGTGTGTGCTAGGCAAACAATTAAATTCAGATGTATCGCAAAGAAAAAAAACTATTTAATAGTGTGCCTAAATATGGTTGTACAGCGTTTTTCTCCATCCCATAGGCTTGAATAAAACTACTAGCCTCCCCTTAGGTTTTTATAAAGTTATATTTTGAAAGTAGGGAGTTAATAATGGCTATGTAATATAAACCTTGTTACATTATTAACATAACCAAACATAACCAAACGGTATATACTTTTGCGATACATGCTAAATTAAGAGCATTAAGGACAATTCATAATTTGACTTACCAGATGTATGTTCTTCTCGTCACCAAGCCTGCTGCTTTGTCAACCCCTATCCCAAGATCTGGTAACGTTCAGTCTAAGCAGATCCCAATCAAATAATCTATAAATAAACTATTTGTAAGTTTAAAGTTGTAGCTAGGGTACCATCCTGTAGAAAAATGTTTTACCTTCTGCTCGGTAGTGCACCCTCATCCAGTATAACCGTATACAGTCTTTTAAAATGCCGATAATGTTGCTGGTTAGATTTCGGATCTACACATCGTAACAAAAAGCGCACCTGTACGCGCTTGTCTAGTGCAGCAAATATTCAGCTTCAGATATACAGAAGGCATCCATGATGTGCATTAGTGGTAGACCCTCCCCCTAATCTAAATATTAATAGTGGTGATACCCCGGTCAACAGTGACGTAGCTATCATAGACAGGCTGAAGGCAGCCTTTTTGGCCAATCCCGTGCGTAAACACGTGTAAGGGCGGTAACATCGTTAATTCCACGTGAGGCAGTATATTTTTTGTATACGGGACCTAAATCTTGGCGACAAGGCCTAGGTTATAGGAGCGCATGTGTCTAACACACGCACGCGGCTTTAATACAGTAGGTCTACAGTTACACACGGGAGCCTATTCATAGATAAATTAAACACGTGAATCATTAGGCCATACATTTTTACATCGACATTTCATTTACCTCAATGTCATACATTAAATATGGCACAAAAATGTTTGAATACATTTTACAGTTCATTGATAAAATCGTTTCTCAGTCCTTTTGCGGTTATGCAGATATTTTCTCAGGTGAGCCGTGACGCGGTTAAGAGCACCACGTGGATGAGAGGCCCGACGTCACTTTTATTCTGCTTGGAGGGCGGAGGCGAATGGTAATGTGTGTGTCAACATGTGAGAGCGCTTCAGAGGCGTGGCCGCACTCATTTGAGTGCACATGTTCCACGCGGGGGTCATACACAGTTGGGAAAAAGCACTCCTAAAACTCACTATAATTATTCTATTACATAACATACTTTGTGACAGAACAACATACCCGTGGACATGAACACAAAAAAGCTGCTGAAAGCACATTTTATATAAGCAATTGAAACCTATTTAATTTGGAATCTCTGTGGCTACGGGTTTAAGTCACATTTTGTACAGACTATAAACTTCTACAAGACCCTTCTAAATGCAACGACAGCAGGTGACCAAGAAGTAACCCAGACTAAAAGGCTGCTTGTTCAATCCCTAGTTAATCTCAAATTAATGGGGCAGCAAGGTGGCCTAGTGGTTTGAGCATCTGTGTCTGTAGGGACCCTGTCTCAAATCCACAACTGCCAAGGTGATATGTCATTCTGTCTGTGACAAGACAGATTACACAAATTTCTTCCAGGTCGTTGCTGTGTAACAAGAACTGTAGTGTCTGAGACATCATATTGCTCTTACAAACCGATTTCTAACTCAATTATAGCAGTACAAAGTGATATACACATTGTATATGTTCTCATACACAGACAATAATTTATAGTAAAATCAGATTAAAGAACAATGACTCATTTCTATAATCCCATATCCTAAAATAACTTTAATAAACTACAATGTATGCCTAAACTGAACCTTACCCTCACTTCTAAATCACTTAATGCTTAAACTCCACTGTAAACCAAACTGTAAGCCTTACCCTAAATATTAAACAACGTCAGATAATGCTAAATGCAGGCAAATGTTTTCATTGCATGATTTTCCTTTTCACTCATTTTACTATTGAAATCAGGGTCAAAGGTCAGGTAAATCCAGCATGTGCACACACATTATTGCAATAACTCATGAGAAACACATTTTTTCATAAACATTTATGAATTTTCTTAAATGAGAGTAGTAATGTCTTCAAAAGGTCAGGTAAACAGGTATGTGGGACACAGAACGAGACACAAAAACATAATAAAATAACAGATCCTCTCAGAAAGGATTTCAAAACAGCACACGATGGGAGACAAGGCTCACATGACTAACGGAAGGTTCATGAACCACCTGGATCTCTTAGTTCACAACTAGCGACCTACACCAGGTGAAAGAGCAATCGCAAATACATTATGCACACAAGCAGTGATGTGACCAGAATGGATCCCCATCGCTGATCTGCTCACCCCGCTCCCACTTCGCAATATTTGATAGTACAGCAGACGTTTGTGACAATTAAGGGCACACAAATCCTTGGGCAAAGTGTCAACTTTATACATAAACATCTTGCCATTTGAATAAAAGAGGTCTGTTTGAGTGACTATGAGCCAGTCGATCAATGTGAATCACTTGTTTGCCTCAATTAAAGACCAGTGGTGTTGAGACCAAGCCTCGATGAAAAATCAAGGTAAAAAGTTACTTGTACCAAATCCCATTCATTTCTCTGTAGCACTTAGATTTCCCATTCACAACAATCGCAGTAGGAAAACAAGAGCGTAATACTAGTTCATTTCAGTGGATTACAGTTAAAGGTAGTATTCTTTCCCGCGTCACGGCTCTTATTCCAGAGGTTGTGGTTCTTGAGCTCTTAGTTGGAAACACCATTGTAGTGTGATGTCACCTATTCATTCGGTTCACATGTTAGGTCACGCACACACTGACACGACCACACGTCTGACAGACATACACACACAAAACACAGACATTCAGCTTTGGTTTCCCCCAACTTCTCTCCAAAAACACAAAGTCAAAAACACATTGAGACAGAAATGGCTACAATTTTTACCATCACCATCGCTGATATTCGTCATTCCCTGACCCTTAAACGCTTAGTAGGACCCCTCCAACACCTTTGGTAACAGTAACTTCCACAAGGAAAATAAAACAAGTGAGATGGAGGACATTCGACAGCCTGCGCTCCTTTAAGCTGAAGAGCAAGAAGTTCCAGATAAGCACTTCATTAAGTACTGAAATATGACCATATGAACTGTAACATATCCTACCAGACAAAGAGCGAGAGAATTTCTCCTTCTCATTATTTTTCCCCCCTCTATATCTAACAGTGTGCATGATGGGGTTATTTTAAAAGGGACAAAATGGGAGGGTAAAAGTGAAGACAGCAAGATTGAACAAGAAAACAAAAAATATTAGAGTAAGAGATTGGTGTTTGAATTCCATCAGGGCCCAACTCCGAGGAGAAGTAGCGTCCTATAGCGCCACCTAGAGAGGTCATCCATGCCGCGTGGTTGCTGATGATGACAATCACCACCTGAGGTACTGAGGTCCTGTGCGGTTCACAAGCGGCGTTTGTGCGTGACCGTAGTGTAGGCGGGGTTTGAACTGACAAGATGGCTGCAAGCCTAGGCACTTTGGAGATCTCTGCTGTGAGTGGAGATCCATCAACCAAATGTGGCGTCTTAAGACTGCAGTCTTGTTTTGTTGTGTGACTGTTTGTGACTGTGTGTGTTGATGCGGTATGTCTCTCTATTGTGTGCACGCCCTTGTGTGTGTGTGTGTGTGTGTGTATATATTTGTATGTGGCAGAGATGGTGTCATTCTCGTATACTGGCGGAGTAAGAGAATTGAGGAAAATGTGCTGGCTGGTTGGGGTCCTCGCAGTCCAGGTTGTCATCTGGAATAAAAAAGCCAGTCAGAGTAACCACAGTAACTCCCGCTGCTCCTAGTAGCGTATTGAAATACACTCGCAGATGTACACAAACACACATGCATGCCCGAAGAAACTCACACTTGTCTGGAGGGGTGACAGTGATGGTCTGTGCAGTGAATTCGTCATCAAAGTAGCGGGTGTCTGTTTCCGAGGTCACCTGTGGCTTGAAGGGTGGGGTCAGCTGAGGAGGGAGTGACAACAGAACAGAAGTGGAAATTGCAGCCTTCACACTATCAGCACAACTATTTCCTAAGACAATTCCTCAATCATTTTGGGTGTTTAGTAAGAGAATCACACACATCATGCATTCCGGGTAAATTGGGATTCAACCATAAATGCCAGCAGACAAAATATTATAACCAGGGGACTACTTAACATTTCAGATATTATGCTGTTGCTTTTACACAGAGAAAAAAAAAATAGATCACTGATTGCATACTTTAATAATTGTATTTGATTTTAGGTACAGGGGGTTGAGAGATATGATCATATGAGCACCATTCTTAGCAAAGACACCAAGTTAATACCAGTATTTTAAAAGCCACTGGATTTTTGTAATAAAAACAAGATTCGGGAAACTCATTTAAAGTTACGAATCAGCTAATCAGATCAACATGTTATTACAATCTGATGATTGACAGTCTAGTCAACGGTGTCTTAACCACTGGCTAAATGGATGAATTCGGCATCTGGATAGGAGCTAGGAACTGGACTAGGGCTGCAACTGACGATTATTTGGATAATCAATCAGTAGTTGATTTCTTCGATTATTTGATGAATTGGATAAACAGACTAACTAATATTTCCATAATTTTATTTAAAAAAATGTTATTCCAAATTGACAATTTGAACACATAACAGACTTAAATGTATGCTATAAAACATGTGAAAAAGATATGCTAATTTCTTTAGTAAGGTGCAAAATATGGTCTATTTAACCTTGCTTAGATGGACCTGAGATGTTGAAACAGCTTTTACAGAACATAGTTGTAAATAAACTTAGTCCTAAAAACGAGATAGGCCTATTCAATAGTAATTTTGTTGCTTCATGCATTTTACCTGTTTAAGCTTATTTTTAGTTGTTTACTGTTTTTCAAATTAGAATGACTTTTATTTTAAAAAGGACTCTGTAGTTTCTACTGTGCGCAACAGTAGTGAAAAACAGAAGTAAATCACATAGTGAAACGTTTAACAAATTAGCATCCCCCAAAGACCATAAGTTGTACAAGGTTAGCATATGTTGTAATACTGTAATAGTAAGATCTGGTTTGTGTTTTAAATTAGTTTTGCACTATAACTCTGTTTGTTTACTTGAGCACTACCAGGTCGTGTTAATGAGCTTGGTAGATTAATGTTAGCTCTACCGCGTCTGCTCTACCACAAAGATTAATTAGCCAGCTAGTTAAATACACTTGTCATGCAATGTTGAAGTGGACTTGATTTAATAAACCTTTTAACTGGATTGCGACTAAACACAGGCTATTTGATAAATAAATAAGAACCACCTGCTGTGAGAGGAACTATTCCTCATTTCAAAACCCACCGCATGCTATTATGTAGTAACTTCCT
The DNA here is from genome assembly GCA_016801145.1 of Umbra pygmaea. NCBI lineage: Eukaryota > Metazoa > Chordata > Actinopteri > Esociformes > Umbridae > Umbra > Umbra pygmaea. Next base: position 20,428 of record JACXGM010003586.1, read on the forward strand.
GCTGTTGAATCCCCTTCGCTTATCGCTCCAACCTGCTTTCTTTTCAAATGCTCCCTCATTACAGTTGTGCTCCGGTGCCATTTATGTTTTTCAGAGTTTGCACGTAAAACCTTTTTGTTGAATTTAAAGTGAAGTTCTGCCAATTTCATCGATTCGTTGTTGCAGCCCTAAACTGGCCTGAAACCTGACCATCTGCATAGTGCTTCTGGTTATATAGGTTGAATGGCACCAATGTGCTGATAAGCGAACGGAGAGCATCAGGTTAAGTACCACCATCCAGTCGCTCACCTTCCTATCGACAACATCCAGCCAGTTTATGGAACTGAAGAACTTGTGGGCCATCACGTCTTTGGCATCATCTGGACCTCCCCCTAACCTGTCAAAAACACATCAGAAATTCAAAAACTCCTGAATGTTCTTTACCAGTTGGTGCAGACCATACACGCGCACCTTAAGCTGAGAAACAATTTCTTTCTTAAAGGAAGATATTAACCAAACTAAATTTTCACATGCATTTCTAGTTAATTCACCATGCCTACACTCTAGGAATATTATAATTTGGTGTATGAATACATCCTAGATACTGCAAACTAGGGCTGGGCGATATGCATATCGTGATACAATATGCACTCCAGAGCCCGTTCGCTTGGTAACAGTATATAATGCCCAAAACATGAATTCAGATATTTTATTTCAAAATAATAGCACTCCTCATTCATTACAATAATCATTGTTAGTTCATTTCATAGATAGGTAGTGCGTCCCAGTTCATGTGTTCTACAATTCTATTCTAGGTAACGACAGATTCTAGTGAATGATTTTCAAATGTACTTCTTGTTTATGAGACACTGATAATATATTCAATCAATTTGTGTACAACAGATTTGTTAATGTTTTCAATAATCAGTTGTTATTAAAGACATAAAATGTGTCGTTTTTGCTATCACATACTCTTATTATTTCTTTACACACAATACAACTGAATTTGTTTACAATTCACTAGCTTTACAATGAATTCACAATGTTTATTGCAATGAATTAAAACTAGCACTATTATTTTGAAAATAAATTTCAGAGTTTGTGTTGCGGGCATTATATAGTGTTGCCAGGAAAACGGGCTCTGGAGTACATATTGTATCGCGACATGTATGTCGCCCAGCCCTACTGCAAACATTCTTAACAGTTGTGTTAAATGAGGCATCCATGCTCTATTTTGAACTTCATTAATGCCCGTATTTATTCTGATATTTCCGATAATGCAAAACATGCTGTCAAGCTCACAGTGGGTGTGTAATTCTAATTATTTAGCAACAGAGTATAATAACACATTTTTAATTCCAAAGTTTAGCTACAGTGACACCTAGCTAAAGTAAATGTCAACTGGGACCAAAACATGAAATTTGGCACATCCTGACTGATCAGGACATGAAGAGCTAGATATCTGGAAAAATATTCCTTTAAGAGTTGTTTATTAATCACCATTCCCTGAGGGAAGGAATGAGGCATAAACATGGATCAGTGATGAAAAATACAAATCCTACCTGAAAAGGACACATACACACGCATACAGAAAGTAGCCAGGAGCATCACATATCATGATACAAATTATGCACTACAGTAATATTTTTTTAAATATTTAAGATATGTTCTTTACTGTGAGACAAATGTCATGGAGCCCAAGGTAAAGAAAATTATTCTTTCACTTAGGGGCCAAAAAGTTATACAGTGTGTGCACATTTATTAGAAAAGAATAATTCAAGATGACTTCAACAGTTGAAGAATAACATTTCCATCAGTGTAAACAACATTTTATTTTTCAGTATAACTGAATGTTAAGAAAAAGTGAGATGAGGGAAAATCCCTCAAATCTAAACATAATGATGAGGTCACTAAATTGCTAAAGATTCTCTCCACTTACTTTAAAACTGAATAAATTAACAAGTATGTTTAACAAATAACTGTTTTGGCCTTATAAAGCCACCCTCTTTTCAATGATTTCTCTGAGCTTCCCATTTGTTGACAAGTTTAGCAAAGCATCCACCATAGCGTCTGTATTTTTTTATATTTAAAAAAATAAATATTTTATTTTATTTCACCTTTATTTAACCAGGTTAATCGATTGAAAACCGGTTCTCATTTGCAATCGCAACCTGGCCAAGATAAGGTGCAAGGTGCAAGGCGACAAACAAGTAAAAATCAATTAATGTAGGATATTTCCCTACACAATGTAGTGTTGTGTTACAAAGGCACTTCCTAAAATGCATAAGCACTCACATGCTATTTTTAATAAATGTTGGTATAAGTAGATACGTATTTAAAAACGAATGCATCAAGAAACAAATGAACATTGGCTGTTGAATTTCTCTGTTCGTAACCCCACCCACTGGCCTGGTTTGTCCTGGGCGAGTACTAGGTATTTTCTCCTCCAACATATCCTGACTGTCTGCTCTCAATCGGGCTGGAGATGGAAACACAACGCAACCCACGATCTGTGGTATGGCAGATGGAATATGGTAATGGAATATGGGCATTAGTGATCCAGCCATGGGCCTACTATTTAATCAATATCAAACTATTCATCAATTTGTACAGAAAACCTTAAAAAATATATTTTACTGCATTTGTGATGCTGCAACTTATATTTTCTATTCAGTGGGGTCATGTTTCTGCCTTCCTGACCTTAGTAAGGCCCTTGAGCACTTGACACCTTGTACTTCAGCTAATTCCAGGAAAGTTGCAGCTCTGGAAAAGTGTTACAGTAGAGGCTAAAGGGTTCTCAGATGCTTCAGGTTTATTTCTTTGCAAGTCTTTTGCAGTTATTTGCACCTTTTCTTCTACAGGTTTTTGCAAACCAGCTGACTATTTCTGATAGGCATTTCACTTTTTTCCAGCATCAGATCATTTTTGGTAAAAATCTGCCAAAGCATTATGACCACTTAAATTTATAACTAAGCTCTAAACACTCTCATGAAGCAACGTCACCTGAATATTATTCTACACACCAGTTATTTAGGTTGATATGGTTTTTATTAAAAAACACGCTTGTACATAATATAGAAGCAGAATATAATTGTGCACACACTGTATACATACATAACCCAAGGGTTCCCCAACTGGTGGACACTTTGGTACCACATCTCTTGAAAAAAAACAGAAAGCTTCTAAACCTGAAAGGCGGAACTCTGGAAATGTAGTCGAGACAAGCAGCCCAGGAAAACAAACCTTTAAGTAGAGAACTCCATTTGCCCCAGGTTAGGGGTGGTGACTTCAAGGCAAAAGAAGCTCAGAAAGGAATGCCAAGAGGACAAATCTGGTAGAGTCTCCGACAAAGAAAAGAAAAAATATCCGGAGGACCGCACCATACTGGCACCCCTGGAGGCTGCTCCTGCGCCTTGCTGCAGTAAGCTACCATAAGTCACCATGACCCAGTAAGACAGATGATGCTTAGAAAGACCCAAAACCCACCAATGCCCACAAGACAGGCAGATATTTAGCATGCGGCTATCTTACCAGTGGAAAAAGACAAGCCCTGCTCCAAAAGAATGAATGCAATTAATTTCTGAATTGGGAGAAACACCCCTGAATCTTCACCCTGTAACAAATGCCTGCCACTTAAATGCATATGGGGCCCGGGTGAACAAGGCAGTCAATAGTTGAGCAGGGATCGTTATAGAAATTCAGGCCATTGGAAGGAGAATCTGAGGACTAGAGTCACCTGAGGGAACAGCCCGTGGAGCAACTACACCCAAATGTCTAGCACTAAGGGCTGAAGGTGCCGAAAATCTCCGGGGGCCTGTCCAGAAGAACTGGGGAGCCTTATAAGACGCACGGCCGGTGGCTTGTGACAAGTAGCTACCACACACTGATAGACACCCGCTGGCATCCTGAAGGAATAGGGATGTGCCCAGCTTGCAATTCTTGCAGAGAATTCAGAAGAAATAGGAGTGAAGGTGTAGCCAGCAAAAAACAGAGGTATCTTGATTGGACTCACCATCAAGGAAGCAACTGAAGTCAGCATGGCAGCTCAATGGGGGAGTCGGCTTCTAAAATACCCTCACCTTGACTGGAGATAGCCTGCACCAGACAGGAAAGTTTGAAAGCCTCTTCACCCCGTGGGTGCTACAAATGTGGGGCATTCGAAAATCCAAGCACAGCAGAAGACACTTAGCAACCACTAAGTGAAAGGAATTGGGATGCATTTGGCAGCAGTCACAGAAACTGGTACGAGTCTGAACAGCAGAAACATGCTCAAAACTGAGACACAGCAGGCAGACATGGTGGGGGTCGTTTAATGAAGGTTAAATCTTCTTAAATAAGTCCATGAGTGCAGCCCTTGTTCACTGACTGCAAAACCAACCAGTATGTTTTTATTAAAACCTCCACTGATCCTTGAGCGACAGACAGCAACACCCGGAGAAATGGAACCCGGGATCACAGACGACTGCAGTATGCAGCAGGAACAAGTAAAAAAAAACTACAATTTTACTAGAAAAAACACAAGCAAGAGCCAAAGCACAGCTCATCGTGGCCCTTTTAACTGCCACCCGCAACTAGACAGAGCTTCTAGGATTTGCAACGGTGTGGCATTTTTAAGGCAGGATTCTAATTGTCATCACTGACATGCATGTGGCACCAAAATGACTGACCAAAAGGGAACTGTCCCCTCCTTAAATCAGGTCAGTCAGACCCCCCACCCACACTTTGCATACCTCTGTTTTGGGTCCTTTTTAAGAAGGCCAGCAAGCAGCGCTTTGCCCTCAGGGGCCAGGTTTCTTGGGAACCGTATCTCCTCCATGAGGATGAGCTCGAACAGTCGCTCGTGGTCCTGGTTGTAAAACGGCAGCCGGCCGCACATCATCTCGTACATGACCACGCCCAAGCCCCACCAGTCCACCGCCCGGCCATAATCGTTATCCTCCAGCACCTGGACAGGCAGAAGGAGAGGAAGGGAGGCAATTAAATGTAAGGGCCATTGGGGACCAGGGGCACTTTTTACAACATTATCATGCAGTATGCATTTCAACTTCAATACTGCATTAAAATGAACAAAAAATAGATCAGTAAGAGTGGATAAGCCAACCAGTGTATGGTAAATGACCCACCACCCTCAACTGAACCAGAATCGTCCTGGAACACCATGGTGCTATTAGAAGGGCTTCCCTTCTCGTAAAGTCGATTGCACTGTTACAAAAACAGGCTAAAGTAACTTAGTGTAATAGAACGCCAATGCTAGTATTTCTTTTCTAGTTTCAGATTAATATTGATGAAAGTAATGAGGGGGAATGCAGTACATAATGACACTATGGGGAGGGGATCTGGGATGTGTTGATTAGGGCACTAAAAGACAAAAAAAACAGTTTTTCTGGTCACTATGAAACTTGAACCCCTTGAAATGTCATTAACCTTAAACTAGTTCTGAAACCACTTCATATAAATTAAGGGGTCCTTACTACAATTTTAAACCTCTTAATTGGTCCACTAATTTGACAGATCAGGTTTGAAAATGGAAAAACATGATTAAGGGGTAGTTTCAATGTGTTTATTCATAAAATTATGGATTTGACCCCTTTATTATCCCTTATTTTATGCACGTATCCTATAAATTTACACCATAACTGTGTCTGATACCCCTTAAACCACCCCTAAAAAACATTAAACCACCTTACTGTATATAAAGGGGTAGATTAGTTACATTTTAAGGTGAAAAATAAGGGATTAGTTTTATAGAGGGTAGTCCCTTCCTGTTTGTTTTTCTTCCATTTTGGTACCTACTAAAAACTGTGTAGTCTCATGTACTTTACATGCCAAATATGTAGTGTTTGTTTATTTGGCCTGCCCAACATCACTGGGCCCTTACCTCTGGTGCCAGGTACTCTGGGGTGCCACAGAAAGTCTTCATTGTGGCACCATCCGTGATCCCCTCCTTACAGAGCCCAAAGTCTGTGATTTTTATATGTCCGTCGTTGTCCAGCATTAGATTCTCCAGCTGAGAAAACAACAGATATGGATATGGAGATCCTTATAAATAATCATCTCTGAATATAGAGCAAAATTATTCCGACCTGACAAATTATCAAATTTTACTGAATTACAAATAGTAAATTGTGATGTTCCTACATTGCATTAAATCATGAAAAACTGTCTCATCAGGCAGCACTGTCACTTGGAAAAAGAAAGGTTGAATGCTATGTGAATGGGTTATAATGTCTCTGTCCACACTAATGCAGACAAGATAAATCTTTGTGAAATAACCAGAAACACAAGTTTTGGGAATATATATATATATACACATTTTTGTGTGATAAACAACAGTTGCGTAGTTTAAAACACATCTTTTCTGACATCTCTGCCAACAAGGAGAAAAAGCCAGCCAAAGACTACCTCTAACTTCACATTTCAATGGTTTCATAAACAACCTGGCATGGCCCTATCAATGATATATTCTGATAGTGATATCCTTCTGATTGAAAACATAACATTGAAAGAATGAAGTGTGAAGTAAGAGAAATTAGCCTGATATTCAGAACTGAATGGCATTCTGTTTTCACTCCATTATTCAGTCTGGAGTTACTTCCATAGCAGTCGTTTTCCATTATGGGCATTGTCCAAGACCTAGTCCTCCTCTCCTAACCAATCATAATTTTCTTTAGTCATTGTGACAAGACCAACTGGTAAATGTGATGTGAACAAACTACCAAACACCTGTTCATAGCATTTTCAATAACTGCCATATTAAATAAATTACAACGCAATTTCCTCCGTTGGTTTTAGGAACGTTACTCTCTGGATTTTTTTTCCTAAATTTGCAATAGCAACATCCGTACTCTTCGCTATCATCATTTCTTCTGTTGCTAGCACTGCTGCTGTTCTCATCTCTGTCTCCCAAGCTTAAGTTGTATTTAGTCAAGTAAAGTACACTGATTGGATCAGTCAGTGAGGCGAACGGGTAAACTGTAGCAAGCGATGGCAGACCCTGAATCGTCCCTAAAAAAAAAAGTAAAACAAGTGGCCATGGCTTGCGGTTCAGAGACTAGAACAAGACAGAAGTGAAATAAGGCTAAAATATTTTAACATGCCCTCTCAATTGGGCTTCCCTATGTTTGCATTTTCTTTGTAAAAGAACATTAGTTTTTCACAGAAAAACATCCTTATTTCACAAAGTTCTATCTTTTGCATTACTGAATAATTTTGCATGGTACTGTATTAAACAATATAATACTGAACATTAAACATATAGTTACACTACAAACTAAAAAAGTATGTCCTAAAAATTAAGTATTAAATCCTAAAACTATTATAAAGACTAAAAACAAGAGTAAGAACATCCTAACCTTTAAGTCCCTATACACCACATCCCGAGAGTGGAGGTACTCCAATGCAGATACGATTTCAGCGCCATAGAAACGAGCTCTATCTTCTGTAAACACACGATCCCGAGACAGGTGAAAGAAGAGCTGGAGGGAAGGAGAGCAAGTGTGTGAACAAAGGGGAAATCATGCATTACCCATTTAGAACACACTAAATGGCAGGCCTTTGCCAAATGAACCAGTTCTCAGATGTTCCACAGTTTTGTTGTAGCCCTGACCAAGCACATCTGACCCAAACCTAATCACGTGTGCCTGTTTAGGGCTAGAACAAAACTGTGGAACATCTGGGGTACACAGGAACAGGGTTGAAGACCTATGTATAATAATACCATCCAAATATTTTCTAATCAGAATTTTTTCCCCCACAAAACTTAGAAAATGTCACAAATCTAGCAGAACCCCATGCACTCAAAAAAATGATTCAAGGCCTTCTTAGATGTAACACATAAAATATTGTTTGCTTTATTTAAATAGATCTATTAAAAAATATATGTATATATATTTAATGGGTGTAACACAAAATGTATTAATATAGTCACCTATGAGATATATTTAAATAAGATCAACACAAGAATAATTAGTTTAATTGGGCCACTCAAAAACTGTTTGGCAGATGTACCAATACAGATTATGTCTGATCTACATGAATGAATTGTGTTTCCCCTAATTAAATTGCTTTCAGTGAACACAATTTAAAGCAAATTCAGATCTGATATTTCCCAGCATGCTCTTCTGTATATTGATACTTCAGAATTGTGCTATCAGCAATTTTTTTTTATGTATATTGACCAATTAATCTGTCGAAGTTAAACAATTAAAAACACATACAAGTAATTCAATCATGTATTTAAAAAAGTTTTTGCACCCATAACTGTCAATACTGTTCAGATTAAAGCAGTTCCATCTTGCTATTGCACCTTCAACCGATTTGCAGGCCTGTGCCTCGAATGGGGTTGAACAATTTTGGTGATGTGGTTAAATTTCCAAGTTTCAGCAGATGATTTCTTTGAGAAATCTGGCAGTTTTGGGATACAGACCTTAGCAGATCTTACTGACTGGCAAATGTACAATGAAAATCAGAACTACTACAGAAGAGAATGTATGAGAGTAAAAATATAACATTTGTGATGTTGTCCAAGGTAACAATTTGTTAGTCTATCTCAATTCCATACTGTTGTATCTATTTGCTAAAAATAGGTTTGGCTTACTCATTTATATTCTGTTGTATCGATTTGATACAAATGTGTTAGGCTAACTGATTTACATTCTGTTGAATGGATGTACTTAATTTGAGCTGGGGCTACATATATTTATTAGATGGAAATCCTGCCCACAACTTAATTGACTTCATCCAATGAGTCATTGAGTGCAGAGAACATCTTTGTTATTATATTTTACCATTGACATGATCAGAGTTTCTTCACTTTGCTTCTAAGATTCTCATTTCATGTTGGACTTCCCCAAAAAAGTGTCTTGAGTGCCAGATTTTCATGAAGTGCTTTAAACTCCCTAATCTGGACCACACATTTCCCTGGAAAATCTTTAAGAAATGTCTTAAACAAAATAAACAATATGATTGTTTATCAAACTGGTAGGCGTAACAATGTCAAATTTGTTGTTTGTAGCTGTATATGAGGACATCCAAACACCCACCTCTCCTCCATTTGCGTACTCCATCACAAAACATAAACGATCATGTGTCTGGAAAGCATATTTCAGTGTCTGGGAGAGTGAAAGAAAACAAGTGATCAATTTCTATCCAACATGCCTCCTACATGCTGTAAGTTGAGAAACAATGACTTACAGTGAGGAACGGATGACGCGTGTTCTGCAACACTCTGCTCTCTGTCACTGTGTGAGCCACCTCATCCTAGAAGAGCGGTTAAACAAACAAGAGGTTAAGCCTATCACACTGAATGCTAGAACCCCCTTACTACTAACCAAGTACAATCTAGCTGGTTCGACCCCTTAAAGTTGACGAGTTGAAGCGTAACTCTTGCCAAAATGCAAACTAATGTCTTTTTTTGAATGTACCAGAGTCAAACTTTCGTTTAAAAAGATAATTAGGAAGGAAATGGTACTTAAGATTTTCTGTATTTTTGGTTTCGGTCAAATCACCTTTTGAACGGGCGTGATAGAGGCACTAATATGATAGCATCGAAATCGCTATTTTTAAAACACTAAGAAGGCTCAACACAACATGAAACTTTGCTAGAAAAAAAACAATTTGCTGTGGTTATGTCCATATAATGTAGCAAGTTGGCCAGGTAACTTTGGCAGCTCACAGACTGAGTCTACACTGTTGCTTAGTTACCTATGCTCATGCGCGATAACTCTTGAACTGTTGGGAGCTGTGAAGGCAAGTGTCAGGTTACAGCCGATCAATGTTGCAGAAAAAATATGTTTTGGAATATTGCATTGTATGACTTCGACATTCAACCAGTGTGGACTTCGCTGGAAATGGGAAATAAACTGAGGTATGCACACTGACTGATTTGTTCAAATTCGCTGTGTTCACCATAAAGAATCACTGCACATGGATATGGACTAGTAATGACATTTCAAACATGGTAAGAGACTCAAAGCACGTTTTAAAACTTGTCCCGTAAATGCGAAATGGTTGTATACAGGAGCAAAACGTAAAAACACGATTTTGGCAATACAGATTGTTTGAGTTATTAACGCTACTGACAGCATTTCAGATATGCAAACAACAGAGCTACATTTTGAAATCGCCCAGAATTCTCCTTTAAGTGTCCTGCCCAAAAAATAAGGAAGTCCTGACAAAATGCATGGAAATTACATTTACAACATCAATATGCTATTTCTCTACCTTAGCGATGATGACCTCCTTGCGTAGGATCTTCATGGCATAGTGCATCCCTGTGGCTTTCTCTTTGACTAGGATCACCTTGCCAAATGTGCCCTTCCCCAGCAGTTTCAGGTAGTCAAAGTCACTCATTGTCTGAGACCACAAAGACAGGAAATTCAACCATTACATTTTTGGTAAGCCGGCACAACAATAGTCATTGATGGCTAACAGGGATGTCACAAAACAACAGGTCTCACACCCAAACAATAAATGTATACTGTGAGTGAGGACAAAGTCGGTCGCATCATAAAATCATTATAAGATGAAGTCACATGCAGAAAAACACTGACCACTTTAGAGCGGGTCTTGGACATGGCCACATCCATATCCTCCAGGCTGCTGGTGTCACTGGGAGAGCCAAACAGGTCCATGGGCTCCTCCTCCTCTCGCACCTTTAACCCATTGGCCACCGCCTGGATGGCACGTATCCACTCCTCTCTGATGGATGCATGAATAACCATTACAACGCCAAAGGGACAACTACACATTAGCCCACTTTCCATTGGCCCCCTACCACTTTGTAGCCCTAAACGCCCCCTTACCTCTCTGCATTGCTTTCAACATGAAAGGTCCTTTCGATAACTGTGGTCCACTGCAGGCATCGGATAACGAACGTGTTAGGCTTGGGTCGCTCAGTCTTCATCAGCTGGCATTCTGGAATAAACAAAGGTGTGGGTAGAGACTACACATTTAAAAAAAGGCAATGTTTTCATAAAGATTGTTCCATCCTGCATGTTCATTGCATTACATGTTGTATTATTTTACATACAAACGTTATGTACAGAGATAACAAAGGAACAATTACCATAATAGGGATGGACATCTTTAATCAAATATCTGGATATCCTACAGTAAAGTAGTATTTGAAAATTTGGGTTTTTTATATCTAAATTCAATTAATAAATAAACTTTCCATGTGTCATGAATTTATATAGTTGTAACATTTGAAATTATAAAAAATAAGCAAAAACTTTAGGTTTGGTGACCCTGCATTCTGCTGCAGTCGTTTTTTATTTGGCGCTCAAACACGGGAAAGACTAGCAAGCACAATGAGGTGTGGAGGTATTTCGATAAAGTTGATGACCAAAATAACATTAAATGTCATTTTTATATATGCAAGATCAATTTATTGAACATGACAAAACCAGAATGAACATGAAAAAATGCTGAATTTGTGAAACAGCCTTCTTCACCTGGAGATCAGGGAGAAGCTGACAGAAATGTGTAGGACAGTCAAACCTACCAATCCTATCAACAGCCAATAGAAGTTGGCATAAAGTGCAAAAGCAACTGCGGTTCCCTCATCATGTGAACAGTTAGTCTAAAGCTAGTAACAACAATATGCAACAGCAACACCAAACCAAATCTAGACTGTATTTTATTTAATATAATGAATATAAATAACTTATTTGCTAATATAATTGAAAGACATTTCTTTCTAATTAAATCCACACATTCAAACGAAGTAGCTATTGCGCTGGTCACTGTCACCAAAGTCAGACAATGCATTCCAATGCAAGAGACTCTCAGTGTGCCAAATCTCGCTTCCAACATCAGAAAGCAGGTCAGTGTGCAGCAGTGAGAAATTGAGTTTCTTCTTCACTAACATGATACCCCTTCATCCAAGAGTTGCAAACCATAGCAGGGAATGGGAACCAACAACAGAGGTAGTCACAGTATACTGGCTAACTACTCAAGTCACCATATAAGTTAACATTAGCCTATTAAGGCAAGCAAATATTCCTGCCAGCTATTGGTAGTCTACCAAATATCAGGAATAGGCCTTTTTTTTTTTTAAGTATTATTTATTGATGATACTCTGAATGCCCCCACAAAAAATCAACAATTGTTAGCAATGAATATAATAGATTACATGAATATGCTATTACAACAGATTCAGAGCATTAGTGAAAGATCATCCTGCTAGCTATCCCTTTTGTTACCTTCAGCAGATGATATCGCTATTATGCCTAAATCTAAGATTATCAGTCATCTATATATGGGGAAATCATAATGATATCACATCGAACAGTAGGCTGTAGTACTAAATGGTATAATTTTATTTCTCAACATTTGTATTCATTTGCTGCGGGGTCATTTTAGGGCTAGTGTAGATGTGCACAGGTTTGCAGAAAAACACTTTCATAGCCTACTCACGCACATCCTTTATAAACCAGAGCTAGTTTTTGCAACAGCTTAGATAAAATTATATTAGATAAACCATGTCCCAGGTCTTAAATATTTTTTTGTTTGATCTCAAATAAGACTTTTTAATAATACTACAAGCTAGAATACATAATCCTCTGCCAGCGTGCATTATAATTTAATTCCTGACCAATTACAAGCATTTCTTTTATGATTTTTTATTGTGCATTTACTGCAGTATTGGTCTTAAAAACGCATTTAGAGTGGCATCAAAAAAGTCTTAAAGTCTTAAATGTATTTTCATTAAACCTGTAGGGCCCTATGGTTTCGGGTTGCGGAAAACACAGAATCTCACGGAATTTGCATATTTTTCAGCAGAATACATGTATATTTTCAATAATTCAAATATAGTCCAGTAATATTAACAACTGTCCTTGTGTTTTTCCTAATACAAAAGGCAGCAAAAATAGAAGATATTTTGCGCTCTATATATAAGCTATATGCAGTGTGTGTTTCTCTACCGAACTTGGCCAGCATGCGCTCCATCATATCGTTCAAACCTTGTAATGCACTTGATAGCTGACAGCTATAAAAAACGGTATTTACTCAATTTTAAATTTTCCAATCAGACACGCTTGTTTATCACTTATCCAAATGCATATAACTATATATATATATAAGTGTAGGCTACTATGTTGCTTTGCCTGCAGTAATTCTCTGACGTCTCGCTAATCAGGCTGCTCTCTCACTCAGGGATATCAAGTTCGAAATAGTACATTTAGCCTTCTGCCTGTCTAGAAATCATTTTAAATAAGTAAATGTAGCCTATCTATCAATGCAAGGGCCAACTGTACAGCAGTATTTGCTACATTCTAGGTTGGGGTGCGGGCTTCTGAAGGAAACTTTGTCCGCAAAAAACAAAACGGAATTGGCCAAAAAATAAACAGATTTTATAGGACCCTAAACATGCAGACACCATGTGGCAGCCGCATTGAAAACTTCAACACCATAAACTTCATTAAGAGGGAGTAAAAGATGGTTGTGGTATCAGAATGGTATCCTACATGAAAAAGTGGTATCAAGCCACCCCTAATATCTACACAGGGAGATGTTGGTTCACCAAATAGAAAAATGTTTTTCTATTTTTTCTACTCGCAGATGACTTAGATGTGATGTAGACCCCTTTGCAGATCTGCACGATTCACACACATTAACTATTTTAAAGTAAAAACTACAAATTTTGACGAAAGGTAACAGGTTTGCACCCCTATAAAGTATCTAGCTGTTAATGCATTACGCAACATTTTCGGTTAAAATTAGTTGTAGAAATGAGTTGTGAATCTGTATTTTGAGCAGTGTAGGATTGTATTAAACTGCAAACAAAATGTGACTGAGTGATTGAATGTAAAAAATCCACTGAAGCAGTTAAATGTCTAAATAATGCACAGAATAGGTAGAGGCTTACCAACTTTCAAAAATGCTTTTTCTAATCCCCAGTTTGATTAGGAATGTAACTATGATGGCATTGGAACAAAATAAATCTGAATTACTCAATGAATGTTTTATAATGCTTATTTTTAATCTACACTGTCAATCGAGAACAATCACTACAATCTCCTTCAGATTTAATTACTGTACCTTGTTATTTATAACTACAACTTTTCACACAGCAATCTATAGGAATATTTCCTGCATTCTAGAGTACCAAGAACACCAACGTTCAATTCTTCAATTAGATCACAGGTATAATCTTTAAACACTGATTTTTGGAGAGTCTGCGTTTTGACAGCAACCATAACTTCTAAATAGGGCACTATAGCTACACTACAGTCACATTCAAGAATACTACCACCATGAACATTAGAAAGTCTGTAAAAACAATACAGTAAATACTAACTATTGTAGCTTATCTTCTGCAAAAACACTGGCAGCAGATCATTTGGTGGTTACAACATCTGATCATGAACTGAAATAATGAACTCAAAAACACTTCACTGAAAACTATAGTAGAAACAAGAGCATTCTGGCCACTTACCTCCCACAGAAAAGTTGTTGAGTGGGGGCAAGCTCTGGTCGGACAACTCAGGCTTCTCTTTGTAACCAATGAAAGACCCGTCACTCTTTAATATGAAGTAGCGCGGCCGCCAAGTCTTGATGTACTCACCTGGACAGAAAAAAAGAATAACATGGGCGTAAATAAACACACAGAGCATAGCAAAGTTAGCCAGAGTGAACATTCTGTGCACTATAAAAAGGAAAAACAATATATTTGTCCATCTATTCCTGTAGGTCAGGATCGACTTGAATTTCTCTTTGCTGATACAATTTGTCCATGGTCAACATATGCTCAGCGGTCAAGAACTTTAGACCTTGATACATCAAATGACTTTGCAGATTTTGTGACTAATGCACCTGCAATTCCGGCATTGGCAATCTGGCCTTTTTGGACCTTGATTAGTTTCCTGATGATGCTATGAAAATTCAAATATTAAAGAGCCAACTGACAGATCTACTTCATAGCAGACAAATATTTTCATGTTGTGGAGAACATGGATGTAATCACGGAATTCAGACATACAGATGTCGTCGGATAAAGTTCTGGAAAAGGGGCAGAGCTGTACCGTGTTTTACAGAGGTGTACTTCAGCAGGTTGAATTAAATTTGTGGCAGTTTTTAAAAGAAAACAATACAATATGCTCCAGGGTGCATATTCATCCATTAAATGTATTACTTGTACCGCTTTATTGATTAAACTATTGTCATTATATGATCGTATGGTAATATTCTGGTGAGCAAGAAAATATTGTTCTTCACCAGCTCAGTCACTTTATGGCACTATACATGAACTTATATTCTTTGTCAGGGCTCCAGACTAACCTTATTCCTTGGTTGCACTGGTGCACCTAACTTTTTTTTTTAGGTGCACCAGCACACAATTTAGGTGCACCCAAGTTTTTCCTCGCACCGCCTATAATGACACAATTTCAATTGCACCTTTTTATCATGCTCCATATACATTCATATATAAAGACTTTTAAAAAGAATAAGGTGTAGGTAAATCATTTTTTATTTAAAGCACAAGCATACTGTATAAAAATAAAAATAATGCCATAGTGGGTAGGCCTTAACATAAAATACTCTTACATTGTGCATGACCATGCTCCACTTCAATGTGTCCAATTAGTATATTGACCAGTCTCCCTCTCCTCAAGATCCGGCTGTAGGCAATCATACACTCCTTCGTAGAAATGTCTTTGTCACCGTCGATCATAAATGACATGTATGCAGGGTTTCCAACTCTCACGCATCTGGCGTGAATCTCACGGTTTTAGCATTAATAAAAATAAGCGCTTCCATTCTATTAGTTGTTTTTTGAAAAAATCAGGGTTAGTAAACAAGGACTGACATTTCTAAAATTAGGGTTAGGGTTACCATAAGTGTTCTCCGCACGCGCAAATAAAATAGGTGCCAGTACAAGAATGTTAACTGATTGTGGCTCGTAGTTAAAGAGTGAATGGTTGCATAAGCAGAGAATGTGGGTGCTAGCATGGCCTGGCTGCAGTCCTTACATGTCTCCCATTGACAATGTGTGGTGCATTATGAAGCGCAAAATTAGGCAACATACAGTTGTGCAGCTGAAGACATGCATAACGGATGGGGGAAAATTCTGTAATCCTTCAATGGCATGTGCAGATGGCATAAAAAACATTGCTGAGGCAAACCAATACTGCAGAGGGCTGTGGTTCCCAACCATAGGAACGACGAACAATAGTGATACAATTTTCCAAACAATGTTGGGAACCATTGGTCAAGGGTGTCTATATTTGGAAGTGTGGTCTTATCTAATTGTATGCAAATGTTTAGGCACCCCTGACAATTTCTATGATTTCCATCCATAAATAATTAGGTGTTTGGATCAGCAATTTCATTTTGATCTATCAAATAACTGAAGAACATAGTAATATTTCAGTAGTGAAATTAGTGAAATGCTCAACATGGAACACAGACACTGAGCGCAAATCGTCTGTTGAGCACTAACACTCTCTGGTCACTTTATGCTCTCTACATCTGATGTAGCAGAATTCAAATGCACCTTTAAAAGCAATTTTCCATGCCAATCTATTATATTTACTACTTCTACTGTTGTACATTTTCCAGACCACTGCTCAGTACATAGCGTTTTATTATTATTATTACTATTGTCATTATTATTTAAAATTCTTATATTGTTGTAATTCTTGTTTTTAAGCCCACTGCATAGAATCACCGTGCCATGTCAAAAGAATTTCTCTGCATAGGATGATGCATGTTATTCGATGCATATGATAAATAAACAACTTTGACTTTGAGGTTCATTGGATGAACAGAAAATCTGCAATATGCATCAAAAAGAAATTAGACAGGTGCATAAAATTGGACACCAAAAAATAAATATCACATCAATATTTAGGTGAGCCTCCTTGAGCAGAAATAACAGCATCTAGACACTTCCTATAGCCTGTAATGAGTGTCTGGATTTTGGATTATTTTGGACCATTCCTATTTGCAAAACAGCAGTGTTTTGGGTCCTTGTCTTGTTGAAATATCCAGCCCGGTGCAACATCAAAAATTTTCACTGATTCCTCTACATTATTCTCAAGTATCTGCTGATATTGAGTGGAATCCATGCCACCTTCAACTTTAACAAGATTCTCATTACCGGCACTGGCCACACAGCCCCACAGCATGATAGAATTTTTCCGCCATGCATAACGCTCCTTGTTATGACCAAATAACTCCATCTTTGTTTTATCAGTCCACAGCATCTTCTTTCAAAATGAAGCTGGCTTGTCGAAATGTGCGTTTGTATACCTCAGGCGACTCCGTTTGTGGCGTGTGTGCATCACTCTCACATACAGCTTCTCCTTGTGCAAAGTGTGCTGAACTGTTGAACGATGCATAGTGACACAATCTGCAGCAAGATGATGTTGTAGGTCTTTGGAGGTGGTCCGTTGTCTGTTTTTGACTGTTTTCACCATCCTTCGCCTTTGCCTCTCCGATATTTTTACTTGGCCGGCCACTGGCCTTAACAAGAACTGTGCCAGTGGTCTTCCATTTCCTCACTATGTTCCTCACAGTAGACACTGACAGCTTAAATCTCTGCGCTAGCTTTTTTTAGCCCCCCCTAAACCATAGTGTTGAACAATCTTTGTTTTCAGGTCATTTGAGTGTTGCTTTGAGGCCCCCATGTTGCCACTCTAGAAAGGAGAGTCAGAGAGAACAACACCTTGCGATTGGCAATCTTGCGATTAAATACCTTTCTCATAATTGGATGTACCTGTCTATGAAGTTGAAGGCTTAATGAGCTCAACAAACCAATTGTGTTCCAATTAATCAGTGCTAGGTAGTTACAGGTATTCAAATCAACAAAATGACAAGGCTACCCAAATCTTTGCACCTGTCAAATTTTGTTTTGATGCATATTGCACATTTTTTGTCAATCCAATGAACCTCATTTTACTACTGAAATATTACTGTGTCCTTCAGTTTTGTGATAGATCAAAATGAAATTGCTGATCAAAACACTTAATTATTTATAAATGAAAATTTTCAGGAGTACGTAAACTTTTGCATACAACTGCATATACTGCGATTTAATTACTTATATTTAATTTTCCTTTTCCATGTGGAGTTTCCAATATTTTCTTCAACCCTATATGTTTAGGTAACTTAGTTGCAACAAAAAAGTGTTAGTTATTATTAAACGTGCAATATGTAGTTTTTGGCCGCCAGGGGGCTCTCAATCAAAACAATAGCAAAAGATGTACTCGGATGACATCGGAAAGTAGCGTGGATCATCATCGGGGTTATCATCAATGACAACCTTCATATCTGGCGTCTCCACCAAAAAAAATGTTAACTGACAAAGTAATGTATTGTAAAAAAAAATAACTTTATTCACGTTATGTTTGCCGGTTCCCTGGAACTTAGAGCAACTAGTGCAGTCAAAGGTTATATGACGCCATTAACGGAAGAAAAAACTGAAACTTCCCGTGTCTTCAAATTATATTACAAATTTCTCTGGATTTGAAAGTTGGTGGAAACATTTAGGATAATGTAAGCAACACCACTAAGAAATATATATAATATAGGTATAGTGATGTTTGCTTTTTAATGCAAAGTACATTTTTTGTTATCGTTTAGAAAACTACATATTGTACCTTTAAGGAACACATACTATAGACATATATATTATTATTAAACTTATAGCAAAAATTGAGTTGCTATAAATCAATTCGGGAAATATCGTTTGTGGCAAAAAAAGTCCCATAGGGATGAATGGACGAAATTTTCCGGGCACTACTACTTCCAGAGTTTTTATGCAACACACACAAGTAAGGTACTGAAACGTGTGACTTGTTCCCGATCACATTTTGGTTATGTTGTGGAAGGTTTCGTAAAATGGTTTACGAAATATTATCATTTAATAAAGTCCCATAGGAATGAATGGACAAATTGTTCAGGGTGACACTACTCCTAGAGTTTTTACACTACATACACAAGTAAGGTAAGAACACTTCACACAATTTCCCCAGAAATTGTACGTAATCTAGTTAAATATATATTTTCTGTTATTGTTATGCTTGTTTACATGCATTACTGTAAGACTGCATGACAAATTCAATGTGTCTCATGATGTTAGCATTATTCATAGCAAAGACTAGGGTTGGGTATCTTGAACTGGATCAGTTCCAAGTCAACCGAAAATACAGAATTTAATTTCAGATCTATTTTCGATTATGTGACGCTGAATGAAACAATACACTGCCATGAAGAAGCCAGCGTGGCCTTGTCTCCACAGCATGATGTCACTCACTAAAATATGCATCTTACTTGACATCAGATGATACAAACATGCCTGGGAAAAAAACTAATTGAAAGTATGCTGCAAACCACGCAAGGTGTAAACAAGAAGTGTTTTCTCAGCAGGTATGACTGCGATATGTATATAGATGTTTTTTGCATTGGATATACACTGCCTTGCATAAGTATTCAATTCCACATTTTGTAGAGTGAGAACATGTATTAAAATAGGAATTTATTGAGATTCTTTATTGGGATTTTTTATTGTGAAACAAAAGTTACATTAAAAAAACAGCATCCACTTAGTGTGCAAGATCTTGAGATGCACAATTGCATCTGATAAGTTTGGTTTGCCTAGGGTGCTTATATGGAGGTTTGAGAAAAAGCGATATCACATAAAATCATGGAATTTGGGGAAAAAATACTTATAAATTGGCCCAAAAATTAAAACTGACTTTATAGGGCCCTAAGAATGCACTGTGCATTCAGAGTGTTGCAATTAAATTGAATTGGAGATATTTAAACACAATATGCCACAAGATCTATAAATTCCTGATATGTATTTACTGTTAAGAAAACTTATTTAGGAAAGAGAAATTGTTACACATCTGTAGTCTGCAAAAGACCACCTGGATTTTGCATAGCATTACTGTAAAAATATTCTGTGGACAGATGAAAAAACTAATTCGAACTGCATGGTGGATGGGGCATCATGTTTTGGGGGTGATTTGTTGCATCAGAGCCAGAAAAAGAAATGTTCCAAAATTCCCCCTGTAGGAACCTCTGCACTGTGAAGGTTTACACATAATTGGGTGTTAATTTAACCTGTTAAGGGTTGGTGTACCGCAGGCGGTACAAACAAGCTGCTTTCACCTTTACTTGATTAAAATCATTCTTCAGACAAATGATACTTTTACTGTACATAGACATGTGTTATATGTACAGAAAGCTTAAAATCTCATGAATCTAGCGAACATATCTGTATTTAACATATATTTACAATAGTAATGACAAGAATAAAATGCCACGTTATCATGTGACGTGAGTGAACTGTAAACAAACCCGTTAGTTATTGCAAGCCAGATAATACAACCACAGCCAGAGCAAGCATGCGTAACTGCGCATTTGTGTCGAGAGAGAGAGGTCATGCCAATAAAGCAATTTGAATTTGAGCAGGAGAGAGTGGGAAAGCGAGAGAGAACTTTTATGCAATGTCTCTGCGGTGATCCAATATATTTTCTGTTCTTTGTTTATTTTAAAGCTTTTATAAAAAGCCTCCCAAAGGTCTAAAAGCTTTATTGAAAGAGAAATATCATTGTTATCATAGGGCTGGGCGGTATGACCAAAAATGTATATCACGGTATTTGTCAAAATTCTACCGGTTTCACGGTATTTGACGGTATTTCTTTTTTCATACATAATCAAGTGTTCCCAGCATTCTTTCTACAGTTTGAGAGAGGAATTATTGCAGTAGATTGACTTAGGATGGTCTATTTTACTGTCATGATGAGTGAATATTG
>JACXGM010003587.1:0-31036 GCA_016801145.1 Umbra pygmaea
TGCCACGGCCTACCTGAGCATTGTTTCTGACCATGTCCATCCCTTTATGGCCACCATGTACCCATCCTCTGATGGCTACTTCCAGCAGGATAATGCACCATGTCACAAAGCTTGAATCATTTCAAATTGGTTTCTTGAACATGACAATGAGTTCACTGTACTAAAATGGCCCCCACAGTCACCAGATCTCAACCCAATAAAGCATCTTTGGGATGTGGTGGAACGGAAGCTTCGTGCCCTGGATGTGCATCCCACACATCTACATCAACTGCAAGATGCTATCCTATCAATATGGGCCAACATTCCTAAAGAATGTTTTCAGCACCTTGTTGAATCAATGCCATGTAGAATTAAGGCAGTTCTGAAGGGGGGTCAAACACAGTATTAGTATGGTGTTCCTAATAATCCTTTAGGTGAGTGTTCATTTCCAACTTTATGCAGTTCCAGTACCTTATTATGCAGGTCTTTTGACAGTTCTTTTCTGCTCCCCATGGCTCAGTATCTAGCCTGCTCAGTGCATCCACATGAGAGCTAACAAACTCATTGCCTATTAATACACAGACAGAAATTGCAATTTAAAATGCCACAGGTGTTTGATAATTAATGGCTTCATATGAGCACTATCCTTACATTACATATACAAAATCAATGACAAAATTTCATAATTTCTGCCATGGTGTCACGCCCGGCCCAGTGAGGGCTGGCGTTTACAGGACCTAATGAACATTTGAACTCAGAATGAACTAATTTATAAGTATTGGTTGCTTTATGATGATATGTATGCTGTATTGACTTCTGTTCTATGGTACGTGAATGTTGATATAGTTATATTCCAGGAGCTGTCCTTTCTATAGTTTATTGTGAGAAGAGTGTGATAGTTTGGTTGTATATGCGTACGCTCTATACCTAGGTTAGCTAGCAGTGTCCGTGTCACTGAATAAAGAGCACATAGGCATCTAGGTGTTTTCGTTGTGCTGCCGCTATTTGTTCACCTGCAACTAGACAGGATTTGGGCTGTCTTCTAGATAAAATACTATACAATAAAACCCACAGATTACATCTACCGTCTTCTGGGTAAAATACTATATACAATTTAACCCACAGATTACATCTACTGTCTTCTGGATAAAACACTATATACAATAAAACCCACAGATTACATCTACTGCCTCTGGTCTCTCTCTACACACCAAACCTACATGTGACACACAGTATGCAAATTTATGAGTACATCTCTATATACAATTAAGCATAATTTTCAGTACTGGCAGGATGGAGCATATGATAAAAAAATTCATAAAAACATTCCACATCCAGGGTTTTGGTGGAAAAGAGAGGTTGGTATAATTCAGATCAGTGACAATACTTTATTATACAGTTTCAAATCCAGAAATACCTCAGTATTTTTCTAAGCCGGCTCTCGCTCTAAGTAATTAATACTATTGATTGTATTTTTGCAGCGCTATTCCTGAAACTTTGAACTGTTTAATTTGGACAGATTTACAGACACATCAGAGTTTTATATTTTTTTCAAAACATTGAGCCTTGCTCGGGACGACTGACCTCTCTTCAAGCCCATACACTTGTCAGCATCAACTTCTGTGATCTTCCTAACGGCACACAGCTGTTAGTGATCATGGATGATCATTTGAGATTCCCACTGGTTGAGTCTGTGGCCACAACACAAGCTAAGGCAGTCAAACCAACGCCAAAGTATTAATGGTCCGCCCTTCAACAGCACTGATTTAGCTTTGTTCACAGACTATCTTGGTTTTAGGGGGTCCATGTGGCGTAGTGGGCTAAGTCGACTATGATAGTCAAGTGTTTCGAGCCTGACTATGACTTCTCCAACTTTGCCCGGGGCCTCTAACATGAGACAGTACAAATTGTGTGTTGCCCGGTATTTGGGATAGATAAGTCTGATTATCTGCCTCGCCACGTCGCTCTCCAGTAACTCCCTGTGTTCAGATCGGCTGCCTGTGAATTCAATCTGACTAAAGGCTTCCATGTTGGATCACCTACCCAAGCACTGTACAACTTCCTCTGAAACTACCGATCAAACCCTCACAGCTCCTACTAGAGTCCCTTCAGCGACGGCATTGTTTAAACGCCCTCCACTCATCAAAGTCCCATCTTTCTCCACGGACAGGAATTATCCCATCATCGCCCTGAAAGACTAAACTAAAATCTGCTGCATCAACAGATGCAAGTTAAATAAAGGTGATGTTACACAGTCAACTCTCCCAATTTTTTGGGAGTGTATTGCAGTCAGCAAATTTGAAATAAGTGTATATTTTCAAAAAATTAATTCAAATCACATAATAATAAATAATTATAATATAATAATTATATAATAATAAAAGTAAAAATCATATAATATGTTTTCAATATTGTACAAATTACAGTATTGTTTTTGCATTTTCATTACTGTCCGTTACTGCAATCAGGGGGCGATCATGACAGCACCCCCCTTTCAAAGGCTTGGCCCCAGCAGAGCAAACCCCCCCTCAGGAGGTGACCTTGACACCCCCACCAGGTGCTGAGAAGGGAGGGACGGCCAGAATCTGCCTTGGGGGGGACCCCACATAGAAGTCTGAAGTTCGGAGGGCATCCCTGGCGTCCATGCTAGAAGTGACTGAGGAAGGGGGGGGGCACTGGCATAAGTGGAATAAGCAGGCGCAGCCAGGGTGGTGAAGCCACAGACCCAAGCAGTGGAGGCAGAAGGGGCGTGACAGCCGGTACAAGCTGTAAGTTGATGTGAGGGGGAAGGTGCCTCTTTCTCAGGTGCAGGGAGCCCCTGGCTGCAGCTTTGGGGCAGAGCCCCGGTCTCGGCTGTAGGGTGTGTTTTGTAACCAGCACTGGTGAAAGGGGGGGTGCGGCCAACACCGGACGAGGCATAGGGTTGGAGCCCCATAATCAGGTATAGGGGGTGGAGCCCCTTTTTGTGACACAGGCAGCCTGGAAGAGACTGCATCAGCGACAATCCAGGCTGTACTTCCAGGCTCGGGAGTGGCTGTGTCAGCGTCAGTCAGTGTCCAGGGGTGTTACCAGTGGAGCATGGGTCTGAGCCAGCACTGGCTTAAGGTCCTGTAGGGAGGGCAGAAATGGCTGGGGCGGCAGTGGCCACGGCAGTGATGAGCTGGTCTGAATGGGCAGGTCCAGGAGAGATGCTAGCTGGTTTAGCTTCCCTGCTAACAAGACTGGAACCAGGACGGTCACAAGCTAGCTATGCTGCCAAGCTAATGGGACAGGTGGTAAGGGAACCACTGATGTGTGGTGTACCTGAAGTAGTGGGGGGGAGGAAGCAAAAACCTTAAAATACACTTACACACTGACAACACATGGAAACTTTGTCTGACAGTAAATAATAAAGACGTGAGTACTGGAATGGTGAGAAGTGGATGTGGCTACAATGAATTTGGGTGACAGAACAATCCGGATATGAAACATAATATGGGCTCAGTTAGGCTGAAAGCCTGAGCCCGTTACTGCCATCAGGGGCTGACCATGACAAAATGGGCTGTGATAAAAGGTTCCTATCTTTTTGATCTTTCATTCAATAATCTAAACACTAAACTAATTGTAAGTAAATCAAAAACAAGTATTTGATAAAACCAATTACAGGCACCCATTCATTTGATAATTTGCCAAGATAACACCTCTTGTGTATGTTTCCAAAAAGCTAGAAATAGAAATTGAAAGTTCAGGTTGACATTTGACAAACTGTAGGCGCCTGAGTTTGTTATTTGATGACATCAAATGTTTTTTTTTTCTGGCAACACTCCCAAACAACATGTGGTTACGTAGGTGGCATCTGATCATAGTTATGGAGACTTTCTGACCCCAAGACCCAACTAACATTTATATTTCTCAAGCTGTGATCCTTGGAGATTCTTTGGCTATTCAATCCACCTCCTCACTGAGTGAGGGGTCAGGATAGACCTGTATGTCCTCTTCCAGGCAGATTTTTAACATCTCTAGTTGCTTAAAAGCATAGTAATTATTGCTCTGACAGTGGAAATTGGCATTTTTCAACCATTTAGCTATTTACTTACAGCCATTTGCTGATTTGTGCAGCTTAACAACCTTTTGTTGCTCATCATTACTATATTCTCTGGTCTTTTCCATAGTGATGGCTGACTATGGGAATTTGGCCTGTGTGTCACCTTATGTTATACTCTACTTGTAGGTAATGTAATGTACTTTAGTTCAATTTTACTCATATTAAACTTCAGCTGTGCCAATAGTTGTGGGACACACGTTTTGAAGGGAAATATTGATTACATTTTTTTCACTTTGTTTCTGTCATTTTACTTCAATTAAAGGTTTGAGAAATCAAGAGTAGAAATAATAAATGCCCTTTTTTTCAACTCTCTTTGTTATTATTTACCAAGGTTGCTATAATAGTTGAGGCCACTGCACATACAACATCTATTAGTTTTAATATGATTGATCTAAGGCAGTGGTTCTTAAACCCCCAGACAGGCCATGTTTTTATTTTCACCCTGAAATGACACAACTGATTACATTAGTCAACTACACATTAAGCCTTTGACTAATTGAATCTGGTGTGCTATTTCAGTGTTAAAACAAAAACATGGCCTGTCTGAGGGTCCCCGAGGAGAGGTTTGGGAACCACTGATCTAAGGGATGTTTTTATATAAATGTTGCTAATCCAAACAAAATGACCTCTGGTGAATTATAAGGGCCCCTATCCCCTTGCACCAGGTGTGCTAAATGAACACAGATCATCGGGCCACCCACCAACAAGTTTCAAAGCAAAAGAAACAAAATAAAAAAATAGAGCAGGAGGGAGGTCACAAAAGAGTTTTCAAACTTTTTTAATAGTCTAATTTCTTCATTGCACTATTAAAGTTTAGATCAATGTGGTCATACAGTAAATAAACTAATTCAGCAGACGTGACCATGTCATAACAAATGTCCCACATCTGATTTGGCATATTTCCAATCACGTCATACAGAAAGTTTGAACCCCAGAAATTACATACTTCCGCCACGTCACAGCAAAAGTCCTGCCCCAGAAAATACGCCACATCCTGTCTGATGCACATCCGGCACGTCCATAATTCCATAAGTGAGGGGCAAAGGAATTAAAAGCAGTTCTACCCAATTCAGTGGAGATCTTAGTGATCTTCAGCAATGGCCATCACTAAGCTTGGGTCTGGTAGCCAGTCCATCTCATAGTTAAAAATGAATTAATTGGAGGTGGTAGTTTGTGTAGAAGAGCTTTATAAATAAAAAGTGCAAAACACATACGACATTTTAAAGACAGACATTTTACATTCTGATAAAGAATGCAATGATGTGTACCATTTTATTTATCTCCTGTAATAAAACGAATGGCATTATGATACAACGCATCAAGAGGTTTTTTCGTTTTTTAACCAACTCATCGACATGCATTTTAGCCAAATCTTAAATCCAGATGCCCATATATTTATGGACATGTTTAATGGAGGCACCATCCAATTTGCAAATACATATCATCATGTTTTGTGCCGTACATTCTCTTGGGCAAATACACAAGACTGATGGAAGCTCAGAAAGGGTCCTGGTCAGCTGTAGGAGCAATAGCATAAACAACGGTATCATCAGCATAGAGGTGAAGTTTACTGTTATTGCTACACCGCGTTCCAAATTATGCAAATTATATTTTACACTGATTTCCTAAATAGTTGATGCAACTGACAGACAGCATCATTTTCAAGTCATCAGCCATTAGGGTATGGAAGGCACGGTTCTTCTTTTAGTACCATGGAAGAAAGTGGTCAGTCAGAAACTCTATATATTTTCACACCTTCACAGACCCTAAAGGGGGCTACCAACTCTCTCCCAATGATTCCGGCCCAAAACATGACTCTGCCACCGCCTTGCTGATGTCGCAGTCTTATTTGCACATGGTGGCCATCCACCAACCATCCACTACTCCATCGATCAGGACAATCCAGGGATGCACAGCACTCATCAGTAAACAAGACTGTTTGAAAATTTGTCTTCATGTATTTTTGGGCCCAGTGCAACTGTTTCTGTTTGTGAGCATTGGTTAGGGGTGGCCGAATAGTAGGTTTATGCACAACTGCAAGCCTCTGGAGGATCCTACACCTTGAGGTTTGCAGAACTCCAGAATCACCAGGAGCTTCAAATAACTTTTTGCTGTTTTGTGATGGCATTTTAGCAGCTGCTCTCTTAATCTGATGAATTTGTCTGGCAGTAACCATCCTCATTATGTCTTTATCTGCATGAAACCATCTGTGCTATTTCTAACTATAAAAGAGTGCAACTGCTGGTTAATCATTTTTTCAAATATTTTCACCAGACAAGAAAGCCTTGAGATATGTCTGTAATTATTTAAATCACTGGGATCTCCATATTTAAAAAGCAGAAGTACTAGAGCAGACTTCCCATACTTTGGAATTATACCTGTAAAAATATATAACTTCAAAAGTGGCTTTATATAGGCTTTAAATAGCTGCCGCAAGCTGTAAGAACAAGGAATGTAATAATCCACGCCAGTAGCAGTTTTTTGTATCAATAGTCAAATGTTAAAACGTCCTCTGAGGACCTGTTAAAAGGAGAAAGACGGTTGTCTCAGTATGGTACTGGTATCATAATCAGTCCTTTCTGGGGGCTTTATATAATTGCGATTATATCATTGCCATTCCCATCTTTAATTACATTTCCAGCTGTAATAAAATGTTGATTGAAGGACAAAATACTTCAATTTTGTCAGTTACAGTGTTAGAATCAAGTTGCATCGAATTAGGCAGAGAGGAGTGCCTACTTTTTATGTTTTAGGTATTTTATAGCTTTCCAGAATTTAGTCGGATCACCATGACTGCTAGAAATTTTATTTATTTTCGCATTGTTATCCCAACACGGAAGTCGGATCATGCAGGGGATGATTACGTTCATCGACTATATTTCTGCGATTTAATTTACAGGTGCCCAATTTGAACACAAGGAAATGCTGGAGTGCAATGTGGCAGGATAGATAATCTGACTTTTTTAACCCAAATCCCGGGCACTGCTATGCCAATTTGCGCTGCCTCATGCAGGATGATTTTTATCTACAGAACCTGCCACTGCACATGGCTAATTTGTATAAGTAAGTCTGTGTTCTGAAAATTAAACTCCAGGCAGTCTGCCATCTAAATTCAGTAGCCCTCATTTATCAAACGTGCGTAGAAACCAGTGTAGATCTGAGCGCAGAAATCATCTTACGATGAGACTCCGTGTGATTTACAAAACATTCGTATCACTCCAATTCCAGCGTACGAATGAATGGGTGTTAATAAATCAGACGGTTGAAATCAATCGTCATTTAAATATCACGCCCACATATATGCACGGATTAGAGTCCTCGCCCTCAAAATTTAAGACATGGATAAGCAAAATCTGGCAAAGAAAAGGAATTTCTCTGAGATAAAAAGAGACGTCTCAGGTGCAGGCCAACCGCTTGGTTTAATTTGGAAGCTTAAAATCAGGCATCGATTGTGTAAGTAGAATGCGGTGTTGAGGTTACTGCTACAGTCATTGAAAGTGATTAATGAGAACCTGAAGTGCATTTTAAATAAATGAATTATTTTCACTGAACATTCCACGTTATGTTTTTTAAGTAGCTTTCCTACCCAAGATAGCACTTACTATATTAAAAGCACAGAATAAGATCCTGTCTGCTTTGTAGAGCCTCCAATGGTGGCTGTTGTGGCCAATGATCTTCATTGAATGGCACTGTTCTCCAGCGCAATATCGTGGAGAACCCTGCATGCCATAATTATGTTGTAGGCCTGCTCTGGTGTGTATAGTCCCCCCCCACCCACCCTGCTTACCCAAGACAGAGCCGCCTGCCATTGAGCAAACCTATATCACTATATCTGGGATTCATGTGCGTGTGTGCGCACTGTTGAAACTGCGCTCCTGCTTGTTTGGGGATTTGCAAGCGGTGTTATATGTACTCAGTAAGGGCATAACCTTTGTCACCAAGAGGAATCATATCTAACCATTTCACCAAAGAACTATGTAGAATTATTAAAATAATTGTACGAGGGCATAACTCACCGAGGAAATGACTCCAGCCACGCAGTGTGCCCTCCTGTAGCCTTGTTCCAATGGAAGCCTTGTTCAAAAAATAAGAGTTGCGCGTCCCACCTGGCCACCGGGCGACCATATTCAGAACACACATCGTGGCATCACATATGATCTGAACGTTGATTGAATTAAAGATTTTGCGATTGATAAATCAGTAATCATTCATGGATGGTGGCTACAGACACAGCAATCTCATAAAATTGTATTTTAATCATAGTTTGAATATACCAGAAAGGGACTTCATAGCCGCCAAAGCTGCTGGCATACTTCGACTATTGTTGGCTGTGATATACCAGACCTGTCCCTGATCTCCCGCTGAAAGGTCCCAATGTAGAGAGCATGCATTAAGGTCCTCCAGATCTGCCATCACTTCGACTACAGGACTGCCAAAGTGCTTGTTTAAATAATATATATATATATATATATATATATATATATATATATATATATATTATTTGAATGAAATTTTTGTTTGCCTAATTTCAGCCCTCGTGTTCTAGGTCACCCCGAAGTGAAAGGGAAAAAATAAGTCACTTAATAGCAATGTGCTCTATATAATTAATTTGTAATTCTGAATTGTATTATGGGGTAGTTGCGATGCACACACATTCATCAATGATTGATATACCATGAACACCGCTAGTCACACTAGAGAATTTGCGTACATGAGGTCAGACCAGACGTGAGATTTTATTGCAGCCTACGATCACCTTCAAGTTGATAAAGCCCGCCGTATGGCTGTTTTAGGTCACACGCACGTTTCATTAATGAGGGTCATTGTGTTGTTGCCGTTCCTCTAGACGCCAGCGTTGGGGGTAAACCCATTGGCCATTAATTTTGAATAGGGAAATGAATTGCTTATAAATGGCTATTATAAAAAACTAGATGACCTATCAATCATAAATCCACAAGTGCGCTGCATGGCATTTGGATGCATATGGTGACCCTGGAATGGAATCGATATCGTGAAAACTGCAAGGGCTGAAAAGTTGCCAAGAAACAAATTAAGGTGGAGAACAATAATATTAAGAAAAAAACTAATAACAAGATTATTTTCAAATAACTGAAAAAAAAATCTCCAAGTATCACAATTTCCTTATTTAAAAAGGGGATGTTTCTTAAAAATAACAGTGACTGCTTCCTGTGTAGCAGATGGAGGGCAAAATAAAACAACAATAAAGACATACACATATCCAGATAGAACTACATTAATAACAAGAAGCTCAAATTGCTTAGGAACAGAAATACTGAGAGATGGGTTGGCTTTAAGATTATTCCGGGCAAAAATATAGACCCCCTCCTTTTTTTGTTCTGTCACATCTGAAGTCATCACCATCAGAGGTCTTAAGCCAAGTTTCAGAACATACTAAAACACTATATCAGGGTTGGAATCCATTACCCACAAGTCTAGCATGTCAAGTTTAGGATTATGCTTTGAACATTATGTGCAGATACAAAATATATTGCTAGCTATATATGAAAGGGAGCTAAGTATAGGACCTAACTTGCTCAGTAGGTAGCTACAGATTGAATATATATTATTCTTTCACCAATATGTTTTCATTTTATGTAGTGTTAATTCACTGTAGCGTGGAACATTGAATTGTTCACAAAATTGCCCTAAATCAGACGCGAGCTACCCCTTGGCTCCAGTTAGTTCAGATTGAGCAATATTCCATCACTGATAAATTTTCATTTAACATTGCGTTCTTCCAAATATATACACAAAAAATACAAACTAGATCTTGCTAACCGGCTAACAAGCTCTGCTACACCCATGTCAAATGACTGCTTTGCCCAAGAGAAGGCTTTTATCTAGTTAGCGATGCGGCTGGTGGAGATACTGGAGTTACTATGTTAGTAGTACTATGTTGCCATTACATTTAAAAATACAACATTTTATTTCACATACATTTTATGCATTTTTTATGATTTTCCAGACTGTGTCCTTATCCTAGGAGGTGATTTTAATATACTGGTCAATCCAGTTATTGATTCCACTAACTTTGATATTTTGGCACAAAAGCAATCTTCTTCCTACATCAAATGTTTTTTAAACGTACAATATGTAGTTTTTGACCGCCAGGAGGCTTTCAATCAAAACAATAGCAAAAGATGTACTTGGATGACGTCGGGAAGTAGCGTGGGATCATGAGTTCTGTTATCGTCATCAATGACAAACTTCCAATCTAGCGTCTCCAGCAGAAAAAAATGTTCACTGACAATGTAATGTATTGTTAAAAATATTTATTCACGTTATGTTTGGCAGTTCCCTGGAACCTAAAATAACTAGCGCATTCAAAGGTTATATGACGCCATTGACGGAAGACAAAATGTAACGTCCCGTGTCTTCGAATTATATTACAAATTTCTCAGGGTTTGAAAGTTGGTGGAAACATTTAGGATAATGTTAGTACACAACTAAGAAATATATATAATATAGGTACAGTGATTTTTGCTTTTTTAATGCAAAGTACATCTTTTGTTATTGTTTTGGAAAACTACATATTGTACCTTTAAATGAATACTACTAAGGATTATACTTTTAACTCCCCTTAGAAGCTAGCAGTTCATTCATTTTCTAGAATTAATTATTTTTTAAATATATATATATATTACTCATGAAAATGTCCTACCAAAGCTCTAGTCGGACCATTAATCAGTTCATTTGAAAATTCTCCTGGACCTTCTGGTTTTAAAAGGTGGCATTTTAATACTTCACTTTTACACAGAGGTGGCAGAAATACAAAAACTCCATACTCAAGTAGAAGTAAAAGTAGTTACCTAAAAAAGTACTCCGGTAGAAGTTGAAGTACCAATTCAGATTTTTTTAATCAAGTTGAAGTACAAAAGTGCACACTCCTAAATTTACTAAAGTATTCCCCTAAAATTCATGTATTCATCTGACAATCCTATACTTATGAGAAAAATCTGCACCTCAAACAACAATTAAATGTAACACATTAGTATTTATTTTTTAAGTTTAAATATTATTTTCCCTGCAACTTTAATACAGTGGCTTTTGTTAAAAAGCACAACGCTTTTGGGAATTCTGTGGCAGACGCAACAGCTGCAAAGGAGGAGCAGGACAGAAAGCTCCTCTAGAAATCTTTTCCGGTCCACCGGAAAAACCCACCCCAGCAGAAACCTAGGGCTTCGTCTTCCTCTTCCCACCGCCAGACCAGCAGGGGTCAAAGAGCCCCTCCCACCAGGAGAGGGGAGAAATTAAGACCAGGGCCATCATTATCTGACCCTCCTCGTCCCTCCTTTGAGCAGCGAGACACCACACAGCCCCAACACCTGTCGGGACAGCAGCAGCGTCAGAAGGTAACATGGAACACTTCCATGCTGCCACGCAACAAGAAGAGGAAGATATGACATGATTCGGAGGGGTCTCCTAGCGGGGTCCTCTCCAACCCCAAGTTGGTTTGAATCAAAAATAAAGGTTTGAAAACGTATTTCTTGTCCTAGCCTGCTTTGTCAAATGTTAAGCATAGTGCCATGTATTCCCACCTGCCCTCGGCGGTGGTACTCAGGGCAGTGTTTGTTTGCACAATGCCACCACGGCTCATCTCTCGAATAGTAGCGCCACTGTGAGTGCCATTTACATTCGGGAGTCACCGTGCCCAAAACCTCTCCACACTATTCCTAATAGTCATTATGGTGGGTGCAAGCACAACACAGCTTGAACCCACCCAAGCAGAGGGATTACTCTAGTAGATCGGCGACACTCACAAATCAACCCCCCTTTTCAGATGGGCCCCCATTGAGCTCTACCCCTACAGAGCATGTTGGAGGGAGTGGCGGCAGGGGTCTGTCTGTCATTCCATCGCTTCCTACTATCGGTGAAGCAGAAAGAAGCCTCCTCTCTCTCGATTGTACGCGAGATGGCAAACAAGGTGCTTCGTGCCCAAATGGATCCTCACATCACTACGAAGGGGCCACTCATTACAACTCCGCTGCCCCCCTCATGTCTTCCAGGGAATCAAGAAAACCCAGGTGATGTCACCTTCTCAGAGAGTGTCCCTGGAGCAGGAGATAGCGCAGCTCCTTCTGAAAGACGTTATCTCCCTGGTTTCCCCGGGAGACAAGAGGAGGTGTTTTTATTCCCTTTATTTCCTGGTCCCAAAGAGGACGGGAGGAATGAGACCAATCTTAGACTTATAGTGTTTAACACATCTATGAACAGGAGAAGCTTTTGCATGCTGACAGTGAAACACCTGCTAGATTGCGTACAGCACGGTGACTCTTCTTCACAATTACATGGCCCTTTTCCACTGCAGGAAATTTCCCCAGGACCTAGGGACATTAGGGTGGTACTTTGGTCGAAACACGCAAAGGGCCCAGGAACCAATTAAAGTACTGGGTAGATTTTAACCCCAGTAAGAAGTACCTCCTCGGAGGGTAGTACTTTTGAAAGTTCCTGAACTTTAGTGGGTTGGACTTTGGCACAGAACATGCTGATTGGTTGGTGCACGTAGCATTTCGATAAGTTGAATCCACGGTGACTTTTTCATTGCAACCAACATTTTTAAAATGTGTAAATAGTAACCGTTTTATTAGCGAACTCAAAATCATTAAAATGGAATGTAAAAAATACAACCAATAAACCGACGACGAGGTTCAGGCTTTACTGAGCATTTATGCTGAGGATGATATACAGCGGGAGCTGGAAACGGCGAGAAAGTGTATCTCAAAATTTCATATTGGTTGTGCGCGCTGGGCATTGTTCACACAGGAAAACCGTGCAGAGAGAAGCTAAAATTAAAGCAGAACTACAAAAAAATAAAGGACCATAACAACTTTAATGGTTCTGACCGGCACACAAACAGTTATTGGGGCACAGACCTTTTTCTGGGAGAGCACAAATAAAAGACTCGGCACACGCGTTGTTGGAAGCTATCCAAGAATCCGAGGACCAGTTTGTCAAAGGTAAATAATATCACTTCAAAATAATATTCTTTTAAACTTTTTTGTAGTAAACACTTTTAAACTTTTAAACTTTTTTGTAGTTTTTTGTAGTTAAAAATTCACTTTTCTCATCGTATTTTTCAGACGAATCAGCTGCCAACAGTGTGTTGCAGGTGACGGACATCAGCATGTTTCTTGCAAGCACCAGCAGCCCTCTTCCCAAGTCTACTTCCGAAACGCATAGAAGCTGAAGTACAAAGCCATGTTGTCTGTTTAAAGAAATAAAATTGTCTTGTATTATGATTCATAGTCTTAATAGGTTTAGGGGT
This sequence comes from Umbra pygmaea, assembly GCA_016801145.1. NCBI lineage: Eukaryota > Metazoa > Chordata > Actinopteri > Esociformes > Umbridae > Umbra > Umbra pygmaea. The sequence continues at coordinate 13,350 of JACXGM010003587.1, forward strand.
TTGTGCTACTAAAATGGGTGTCTACTGTGTTGTTGATTGTTTCTGGTGACTATAGGAAACCACAACCGTACACAGATACTGTGCATGATGTAGCATAACTCATCATATGCAAAGAACAGATTTGCTTATAATTAATTTCCATTGATATAGATCACAAAGTTACCTAACTACTGCTCAAAAATCTATCCACCTTCATCAATGCAAAGCATATTTTTGATCATAACAACATCAATAAATTAGATTAACCAATATGTATAAATGTAATCACACCACAACCTACAGTAATCACACAGTAGACTAGCTCACATAAAAAATAGCCTAAAAAAACATTCCAAGACAATTTCTATCCATTTCCAAATGCTTGAAAATAACACAACAATTAAAAACCGACAAGTCTAGGCTGTATTATTGGTGCTCTAAATCTTTCACAGGGGTTGAGGGAGGCCATGTTTGGTGGGGAGGATTAAAACTATGCATCATTCCTTTTAATTTCATTTTCAACCTTTAATAAAAAACTATTCTTGAAATGAAGTATTAAATATACATTTTGTGTTGTCTATATTTTGATGTAGAGGAAAAGGTATTCAGACTTCCTTGAGGCACTGAGGAGGATGGATGATGAAAATAGAGCATCCTGCAACGTGGACACTAGCAGCGAGACCAGTACATGCAGCTGATGATAGCCTACCATGCTGAGGAAAGAGTGCTTAGGAGGAATTCCAGTAGGCGGACGTTGAAGAAAGCAGACGGCTCAGTCAGGAATTCAAGAATGGGTTTCTGTCTGTTCTCGGACAGTTTGCCCAGTCCTTTAAGAAATAGTCACAGGGGTCTGCAACCAGCGGCTCTTCAGCCCCTCTGCAGTGTCTCCATGTAGCTTTGAAAATATATAACATGGAAATAAACAAGAAATAGACATCTGTTTTGAGAGGAGCACAGAAGCGGTTTGCAACTTTGATCTAAAATTTCATGAATGCAATATAGTTATACTATATAAAAGCTGTGATGTCATCATTGTATGGGTCAAATCGGTTTGATGGCTCTTTTGATGGTAAAGGTTGCAGACCCTGGTGTAGATACTTATTTAGCCTATTTACATACACCTGTTTGCATACACCTGTCTGTATATTTTGCACACTCCACCTCCCACAGTCCTGGTCATTATGCCACTTACCATAGTGTTATTTACGCACAGCCACTTTGTACCTCAACAAATGTACTCATCTACCTCAACCCCTACTCTTCATTTTATTTTATTTTTTCTAACTGTCTGTATTGTACATCGTCACGCGACTGTATTCACCAATCATCTACCTCATTATATTGACATCTGTTGCACTACTTGTACAAATGCCTAATTGTTTGACCTGCACACTGTATTATTTATTTTTCATTCACAGTTTTTCTCTGTTTTTACTATTTATTGTGCACTCCTTGTCTTGTAATTACAGGTGTAACTTCTTGTTGTCTGTACCTCAATGCTTTTATCTTGGCCAGGTGACCGTCTCAAATGAGAAAATGTTCTCAACGTGCCCACCTGCTTTAATAAAGGTTACATTAAAAAAAAATACTGTACATTTCCTGATCGATCAAACTCTGCCCATACCCTGCACCTTAAAAGGTGAAATGTTTTTAAAATGTTTTAATTTATTCACAATTTATTCACAAATGCAACAACGGACAAAAATGTATCTTTGTTTGGTAAACATTTACTTGCCAATGAATATCTTTCTGATTCGGACATGTGTTAAGACAAACCTACTGTTTCAGATACCAAATGGAATAACATGTACTATGCTCTGAGACAGTAGTTTCAGGCAAGTAATTTGACAAATTGAACAGCAATATGCTCTATTACCCTTAACCAGGGTAAGGTTAACCAGTTAGTAAAAATTTGCACAGTGTAAGATTAATGATTTTCAGTTATAATCTTTATTGAAAAAATATGGGTGTATACACCATACTTTTGCTACACTGCATTCAAAAACTTTAATAGACCAGTACGTGCATCTACACCCTGAACCTCAACAATGAATGGCAGTCCATCATCATCCTAGTTTGGTGTACTAGAAACCCATTCTCTGTTTCATCAGCCACCTCTTCAAAGGATAGGCTGCATCACCAAAGACATAGTACCTGACAATTGATGATCACGTAATACGATGCAACTTCGTAACAAAGGCATTTCTATATCTAGTTTTGGTTGCAGGTTTCACAATTATTCCCTTTGTCCATTTAGCCTTTTGTTTGCAAGCTGACCAGATTGCCTAATACAGATTGTATAAGGTACTAAAATAACAATGACCTCTTTAGCTAAACAATACATCACAAACAAGAACAGCATTTCTTGTATATCCTTCATACTTCTGGTTGCAGTGTCGAAAACAATGATTCTTGCCCGGCACTTTGTTACGACGTTTTCGTTGCTCTACATTTCTGCCCCTTCCAGGGCCTGGAAGAGCCGTCACGCGCAGTGAGCATACGTCACCGGACAAATTTGCCTAATCTTTACGGTACATTAGACCCCCTTTCGGAACACAAACTGCTAAGGTCTAGAGGGACAAAAAAGGCCCCCTCAAAAAAAGTTCCTGGGACAAAATCTTCCAGGTAATTCAGTCGAAAAGGGCCAAAAGACTTGAAGGATGCCTATTTTCACATAGATATTGCTCAGAGACACTGCCACCTAATTCATTTTGCATTCTAGGGGAAATGCTACGAATAGAAGAGAATGTCATTTGGGTATGCTCTCACCCCCAGGGTTTTCTCAAAGATTGTAGAGACAGCTCTACTACCACTGAGAAACACAAGAGACTATGGAACACCTGATGGCCCTGGGATTCACTCTGGATTTGGAAAAAAGTACCCTTTGGCCTGCTCAGATGGTAATCTATTTGGGACTCCAGCTAGATTCCATAAACATGAGAGCCTGCCTGTCTCGGGACAGACAGGTGTCTTTCAGGCGGGCAACAAGTTATTTCACTCCTAGTGTTAATGTCAGCGGCGCATGCTACACATGCGTAAAATTCAGCGATGGCTCATTGGACTTGACCCAGTACTTCAGCGCTATCATCGTATTATTATTCCACATACACCGCTTGGAGATCAGAGCGGTAATGTTATTCTTACGCGCTTTCTCCTCACTGGGAAATGGCCAGGATGAGTGTGGTCAGACAATCGAACAACAGTGTCTAACATAAACAGACGGAGGGTAAGTTCCCCCACCATGCACAGACTAGCGGTGGAGCTATAATCATGGGCCAAAATTCTTGTTTGTTCTCTTTTTGCGTCCCATATTCCAGGATGTGGCACAGACATCATGTCGAGAGGAGAACCACAGAGGGACGAGTGGTCCCTCCCCCCCGAACTGATAAAGAACATGTGTGACAGGTTCGGCAGGGCTCAGGCAGACCTGTTTGCCTCCAGGGAGAATGCAGTGTCCATTAGGGTTCTCCCTGAGACCATTGGACAATCCACCGCTGGGGGTGGATGCGTTTGCATGCCCAAGGTGGCCAAGTGGCCTCCTCTATGCTTTTCCCCTGGTATGGCGCCTGTTGCATCTAATACAGAGAGTGCGCATAGGGAGACACTATCTCATTCAGTTGACTACGGAGAGCCTGGTTTGCTGAGATTATTCAAATGTTATGCTCCACTACTTGGCACATCCCGTTCAGACGGGACGCCCTGACTCAGGCAGGGGGGACGCTATTCTCGCCCGACCCTGACTCAACCCCTGTGGGTTTGGCTCCTAAATGGGAGAGACTGAGACACAGGGGGCTGTCATTTGATGTCAATCGAACAATAAAATGTGCACAAGCTGTATCTACAGCGTAGAATTACGCATACAGATATAAAACTTTTTGCTAATTGGCGTGCGTCACGTGAGGTGGACCCTCAATCCTGTGAGGTTAACACAGTTGTAACGTTCCTCTTCCCTGAGAACTACAGCTTCCCTATCAAAGACTGCTCAGAACTACAATTCCCACAACTCTGACTCAATCACCCAAATTCTACTCACCTGCTTCTCTCGACACATGCAATGATCTACTCAACCCATCGCATGGCAGTTACTTCAATGCATTTAGGGGTGTGGTCCTGGTCAAGACAATCTCCTGAACTCCAAACTGAATGTCAGAATGGGAAAGAAAGGTGATTTAAGCAATTTGAGCGTGGCATGGTTTTTGGTGCCAGACGGGCCGGTCTGAGTATTTCACAGTCTACTGAGTTACTGGGATTTTCATGCACCATGCAGTTAATATTTTGTCATTTCAACCTGAATTGCAAGGAGGACATGACGACCTGATTTTCTACAGTGTTTGTCAATCAGCATGCACGCACCAGTCTGTATTTAATATAATTGATCCATTTTAGGTGACGCTTTATGTGTAACAAAGCACTTAAGTGTAGGGAATCCCATGTACATAATGTTTTCAAATTTTTTAAATACAGACAGTTTTACTGGACACTTTAAAAAGAAAGCAGTTTCATTGTTACATCTTGAAATTCCACAAATAGCATATTTAAGACAATCTCTGAATATGTATTTTGTAAAAAATAAAACAAATAACATGTTGATCTTATGATTGCCTGCTCTGTAAAAGTAACATATATTTTCACATCTGAAGCTGAGGCAGCCTGAACTGTTACAGCTTCACACCAATTAAATTGCCTAGCGCTTCTCTATCTCTTAAACCATGAAAATATAGATAGCAATAGAGGTTTTAAAAAATATTTTAAAAGAACCCCACAACTAGCTGTAAACATGGAATTATATATCATATTAACAAAATACTGGACATTACATAGTAAATTATGATCTAGTCCTATGAATAATGAATACTGAAAGATGAGTACACAATAGTGACAGCTACAATTACAATGCATCCTTCCCCAGGAAGAAAATGCGAAAAAGAGAAATAGACATTCGAGAATAATTCATCCAGATGTGGACCGGATCTGGGCCGAATGTATTTGCTGTCTGGGAAAGGTCTGAGTTCAGGACAGGTTGGAAGTTGATCTCGCTATATTCTCCACAGAGAGTCAACCATTCAGGTCCTCACTGCCCCAGGACCCTGCTCTAGTTTGGGCCCCCTTACCCCAGAAACCTGATCTGCTCCGGGGCCCCCTACTCGAGGACCCTGCTCTGCTCTGGGGCCCTCTACCCGAGGACCCTGCTCTGCTCTGGGCCCCTCTACTCCAGGGTCCTGCGCTGCTCTAGGCCCCCCTACCCCCTACTCAAGGATCCTGCTCTGCTCCGGGCCCCCCTACCCTAGGACCCTGCTCTGGTCTGGGCCCCCCTACCCCAGGACTCTGCTCTGGGGCCCCCTACCCCAGGAAACTCCTCTGCTCTGGGACCCCCTACACTAGGACCCTGCTCTGCTCTGGGCCCCCTACCCCAGGACCCTGCTCTGCTATGGGCACCCCTACTCCAGGACCCTGCACTGCTCTGGGCCCCCCTACCCCAGGACCCTGCTCTTGGCCCCTCTGCACCAAGATCATGCTCTGCTCTGGGACACCTTGTTCTGGACCCTGTTTTGTTCGGGACCCCCCCTTCCCCAGAACCATATGTATGTAGGAGGCTGAAACCAATGTATTTATGACGCTAAACCCAATGTATGTATAAGGCTGAACCCAATGTATGTATGAGGCTGAACCCAATATACTGTATGTTGAAGCCTGAACCCAATATATGTAGGAGGCTGAACCCAATGTATGTAGGAGATTGAACCCAATGTATGTAGGAGGCTGAGCCCAATGTATGTATGAGGGTGAACCCAATGTATGTATGAGGCTGAGCCCAATGTATGTATGAGGCTGAGCTTAATGTATGTATGAGGGTGAACCCAATGTATGTATGAGGCTGAGCCCGATGTATGTATGAGGCTGAACCCAATGTATGTATGAGGGAGAACCCAATGTATGTATGAGGCTGAACCTGATGTATGTATGAGGCTGAACCCGATGTATGTAGGAGGCTGAACCCAATGTATATATGAGGCTGAGCCCAATGTATGTATGAGGCTGAGCCCAATGTATGTATGAGGCTGAACCCAATGTATGTATGAGGCTGAACCCAAAGAATGAATGAGGCTGAACCCAATGCCACAGGGTAATTATATCATCCTACACTCTCAAAAATAAAGGTTCTTCAAAGTTTCTTTGTGGGGGTATATGGTTCCATGAAGAACCTTTAACATATAAAGAACCTTTCCATTGCACAAAAGGTTCTTTGTAGCACCAAAAGGTACTTTAGATTATAAAATGGTTCTTCACCAATTTGTGTTTCCCATATATTGATTTAATTGTGGTGGCGTGCACTGACCGCTATAAATAGATTTGTGCTTCCTATGTTAATTAGACTGCAAAATATATTTTAACTTATATTAGTAACATAAAAGGCAACATGTTTAGTTTTGGGCAGTTATGCATTATTTTCACATTTCTTAATGGCACTAAGAAAAAATAGGTTCTTCAAGGAACCTTTCAGTGAAAGGTTCATTCGGGAATCAAAAAATGTTCTTCTATGGCACCTTTATTTTTAAGAGTGTAAATGAATCAGCAAGGGGACAAAACAACCTAATCAGCTTTTAAAGTCTGACAAGAAAAAAACTTTCAAATCCTGTATTTTGAGTTTTTGTTTCAGCCCATGGGCTCCATTGCACCAGGAAGGTTCAAATAATATTTGAACCTGGTACTGGCTCGCTAGGTGTTTATACAGCCCTGATGGAAGGCAGGCAGCAACATTGGACAATAGCATAGTTTAAACTCCCCGTTGACACCATTAGCCTGAACTACACAGCGTCATTTAGTCTGTTTACAGCTCTGCCTTGGGTGGCCACTAACCTTTAGATAGCCTGTCATCAAAAATATATTCTCCATGAGAGGCTTAGAGATGGCCCAGTGTTGCAGTTGGCCTATTGACTTGTTGAGCTGAACTCGCCCATCTCCCATCTGCACCTCTACAACATACCTCATCATATCACAATTTACGGCGGAGCCATTTACCTGACCTCTACCTCCACTCTTCATGTGTCCTCTCCTGAAACACTGTAGTTCCTCTTGTCAGATCCACACCATGCATTCACTGTATTAAAACATAATCTTTCAGGTGCAGTGAATGTCTAATCAATATTAGCATATTTTAGTGCTTGGTTTCCATTGAATAATTGATGTGGCACACAGTCTTTGGTCTGAGAATGAAATAAGACATAGAGGCATTCAAAGAACTTCTCAGAGATAAAATAAAATTGATTAAAAAAAAAGGATAGCAGAAATTAAAGAGTAACACAGGGAGCCTGCGGGACATGCTTAGCATATAAATGGATGAGGGGGAAAAAGGAACTTCAGCAAAAGTTATTGGTCCAATTATTTAGTTTCATTCTTTAGGGTTTACTGCAAAGCAGTATTTATTGAAGTAATCAGACCTTTTATCACTGACACCAACCAGTCCGTCACATTTTAAACTAGCCCAAGTCATTAAAGCCTGATAACGTATTCTCTGTATTTCCTCTAATGAAATAATGATTAGAAGACTGGTGAGAGAATAGCACAGCGGTTTTATTGGGTGTTGAGTGATACACTCCCCCACGTGGCAGCCCTCGGTGCTCTGTAGCTGAGCCTAAGAGAGTTCACTTACAAAACTACTGTTGCTGGCTGTTTCTCGACCTTTGATTGTACTAGCCCAAAGCAGGGGTAAAGATGAAGAAGTTAATTTATTTTATGTACTAAAGTACTTCCTCTCATTTGAATGCATTTTAAACATCAATGTTTCTTTCTTAGGTCAGTAGAAAGAGAGGCCATATCACTCCACAGGCCTCATGCAGAAAAAACAGAGGACAAACGTTATTGCTGCCTGTCACCAACCTGTCAGTAACAGGGGCACGGAGTCCTTTCTTTGGCAGGCCAGGTATCATTTGAACTCCAGAGACATGCACCGGGCATCCAGGTGGGAGAAAAGGGCCTTACAGGTTTTTCTTCCTAATGGTAATATTGTACCTTGGCCAACCTCCTTTGAAGGTGAACGTTCCCAGTGTGTTACACGGACCGGCGCCAGACATATACACACATCCCGGCTGAACCCTTACAAGGAGAAACGGATGGCAAAACGCCATAGTAAATAAATAAATAAACACAGAGCAGCAACAACAACAACCAGGGGCTGATGGATGACTCCTGGCATCAGAAGAGGATCGAAGGGATTGATCCAAGGCCCTGGTATCTCCACCAGTGTTTTTACCCTCTGTCAAACAGGTGCCGAGGGGAGATGGATGCTGTCGGCTCGTCCAGTGGATTAATGGAGGTCTGATACTGAGATGCCCCCCTCCCGACACCACTAACACTACAATTCCACTCTTCTCCTCCAGCCCACCAAAGAGGTAGACCCCCAGAGGCTGTGTTAGAGGCCTATTGACAGGGGCTTGAGGCACCTGGTTGGAGATTGGATGACTGGCGGTTCCTCTGCCTAATAACCTCCATAAGCCCCCACCGCCTGCAGGGTGGCGTGTGGATGAAGGCAGGGGGGAAGTGTGGCCGGGGCCCTCCAGATAGGGCCACCACTTCTAGCCAGACAGAAAGATTGATTGTTTAGAGGACTCTATCTCTCTCTCTTGCTCACCTTCCTCCAGATTATTTGCTCTTAGCGCTGGGCGAACGGTCACCCTAATGAATATGCATGAGTTCTTGGAGGATGTTCAGTTCTCTTGAACACAGAGCATACAAATTGCCAATTGCTCTCTGGTAATGACCAAAACATAACCTTCCGTGCAATTGCCAGTGACTTAGGTACTGTGCTTCAAATTAAATATGTGCCATGCAATTACAATTAATGTTGTCTTTGCAGGCATGGTGATGCATTCAGTAAGCAGAGATTCCATTAGTTTAATTGAGGGGAAAAGAAAATGTGTCGCATCAATTTCAACATCAACCCAGCCCCCTTAGCACAACAACACGACTTTGTGTTAGAGAGAAAGAGAAAGAGAGAAAGACAAGAGTTGAAAGAGAGAGAGGAATTAGATGCAAGAGATAAAATACAGAGATGAGAGAGAATGAAATTAGAGAGATGAGAGAGAGACGAGAGAGAGAGAGAGAGAGAGAGAGAGAGAGAGAGAGAGAGAGAGAGAGAGAGAGAGAGAGACATGAATAGGGAAATTATTTGTCATTCAAAGGAACAAATATTTCATTGTGTTCAGTAACCTGACTTAACAGGCATACCAGATACGCCTGAGTGAAGTTCCAACATCCAGTTCTCCAGAGAAAAGCGCATTAGGTTGAAAATGTTGTATCCTTGAAAACCGGATGACTACTGTCTCTGAAGATAGCGCTAAGGGTGTGTTTTCCAGAAATTACCATCTATATGGAGTCAAACTATAAATGATCTAATGATGAACAGGCAAACCGGTATTATTATTCACATAGAACATACTGAAGGTCACAGTCCAAGAACTAGAACTTCACTTGCATGCAACATTTTTTATTAATTTGTTTTAGGTTTAGGTGCCCTGTGTGGAGTGAGTGCAGCCTTTCAGTATGCTATTAGTATTCTCTCTCTCTCTTCACATCACCCACAATTTCTCAATGTTGCCTGTAGAAAATGCTACTGCTGGTTTTCACAAAAGATGCCCAGTAAGACAACAGGGCGTGCTCTCTTTCAGATTAATGAGTACTTAAATGCAAGCGGACAGCAACGGAATTAACAAGAGCCCTCAACACCCCCCCACTCCTTGTTTCCTCAGTGGCTGATATCTAATTTAAAAAATGCACCATGAAATGTGCACTTCACACGTTTCTCCTCCCTCCCTCATCATGGACGAGACAAGGGAATAATGGCCTTCTGCAGTCTGTCGATGACTTACCACCGGTGACAGGTCAGCAACCTTTCAGAGCATCCCAGCCTCGGACTACTATAATTAAATGGTGTGGAAGGCACTGCTGTTCATTTGTAACCAAAACCTATATCAAAAGCTATCAGAAAATTATAGTGGTGTCTAATCAAACAAGGCTCAGTATTAGAATTTATGGGTGAGTAGATAGCACCAAGATAGCTATTTGGGTATCGGATAATATCCAGGGTTCCAAATGACTTGGGACTCTTGGGGGTGTCCCCTAAAATTTCATGAGTTTATTCAATGGTAAAATACATTTTGGACCCCCTACCAACTACAAAAAATATATTCTGATGTAGTGTCCCTAAGGACTAAGTGGGCCAAGGACACTGCGTAAAATGACCTGTATCAAATGTGTTGGACTGTGTCATGTCATCTTGACATCACATATATCAGCACTGAATAGCTAAGTTTCAAACTGTATCTACTTTAAGTGTGTCATATTTGATTTCAAATTCTGATACTTGATGGCACTGGGAATCCAAGCCCTTGGTACATTCTGACACATATGACACTTTTTTAAATGTGTACAGAAGTGTTAGAATTCCCTTCAGGAAAAGGTCATTGGCTCTTCATGAGATGGGGCGGAGTCTGCGCCTGGGAACCTCCGTTGAATTCAAATCCGTTGTCCATGTTAAAGAATTATTCTCTAAACAGTGTATTTTTACTAAATGTGAAGAATCTGCAAGCTGTGGCATTCAAAGAAAACCTTGAGCTGACTCAAAAAAGTATTGAAGTATCAGTAAAAACTGAGATAAGAGAACAAATCAATGTGTACAATGTGTAATGTTTGAAAAACTATGGTTTGATGTAAATGTATGGTGTTTGTCACACTGTGGGCCCTATTTTAACGATCTGAAACGCAAGTATCAAACGCGAAACGCAAGTTACATTGTGGGAGTGTCCCGGGCGCTGTTGCTATTTTACCGGCGGGATAAATGATTCTTGCGCATGACGCATATCTAAAATGGGTAGGTCTAAAGTAGCTTCATTAGTCATCGGTGTGGTTTGAGTTTTGACTCACTCTCACTGAATCACGAGGTTATGAATGCATGGTAATATTTTTGCAATGTTTAGACCGAGATTACTCTTCTGTCAAATAAGCTTTCCACTCCCGTTCTGCATTTAATGGGCTGGCACGCATTTCAATATCACGTCTCCTGAAGTCCTCTAATATTTCCTAATTAATGTCATCAACACATCCATTGTGATTCAAGGAAATGTTGCATAAAATACAACAAGCCACAAAGAATGCTGCGACTTGAGTAGTGTACCTGTTCTATCCAAACACCTGACGCACATTTTCAGTGTGCCAAATGTTCGTTCAATTAGGCTACACTGCGTGTTTGTGTGTGTTTTTGATTAAACAGCATTTCACGCACCGCTGGCATCATAAATTGTGTCATCATTAACCATGTCTTTAACGGATAGCTGTTGTCCCCTTCACAGCCACCCATCCAAGTGGTCGTGGCTTGAGCCTGAGTAATTCTGAGTAAAGACATGGGTGATTTTACTATTAGCATCGCAAATTACGTGTGCATACTTTTTGATTGAATGGGTTCCTTCGAGGTTGATGTATATCAGTGCAAATAATTCATTATGAATAATTTGATTAAATGTGTACACTAGAGGTATACCTATTATTCACATTTTCGGACACCACAATGACTTTCTCATATGGTAATATTTTTCCTTCTTATTATGTAATGCAATAATAAAGAACTGCTGCATTTGTGTAGATGAGAGGAGCAAAGTGTATGCGCGTTGTGCACATGCTACATTATGGTTTGGTTAAGGGAACGTTTGCGCCGGAACACGCCTCTTCTTTTCGCTGAACCGCCCAACGAACGCAAGTTCATTCCCTAATTTACCGACACGCGTCTGTGGAGGGAAAAGTCCTATATGCGTTGGGTGTAAGATAGGAATGATACATACTTTTGTGTAAAAAGTCAATTGCGCTGGGTGTAAGATAGGGCCCTGTGTGTTGAAAGTGAGAAGTCAAACACAGTATTTCCTGGCATTCAGTATTTTAATAGACTGGAATACACGCCAATAACAATGCCAATAGCGGAGAAACCCTTGCGCTTCAAATATCACTTAGGTGTACATATATTTTGAATAAACATAAACAAGAAACAAGACTTAAAAGAAGTGTCAGCAGCCCACAACGAAACAATAACCCACAGCTCTCATCTGCAGACCAGGGATTCTTATTCCTGCAGAGAAACACAGGTGTAACAGTTTAGCCCAAATTGGAGAGCTGTGATTGCAGTGGCTTTAGAAAACTGGGGAAACTGACCATTTGATCCCTGGCACGTCAGGAGAGGGCGCCCTGAGGACAGAATTTATGACAGAACCCCCCCGACACGCACCTGCCCGTTTGTTTCAGGGTGGTACCTGGAGGTGAGGCTCACCGCGACCCCCAGCCTCTCCATAAAGGCTTTCCACACCCTAGAGGTGAACTGAGGGCCAGGATGACCCGAGGAGAGTGCCATTTGTGCCCACTTAAGGAGTTTGTCCCTGACAGACATGGGCACATACTGGCGGTCTTGTGGACAGCGTAAGGGCACAGGATTGGTACGCAGTGCATGCCTAATCTCTGCATCGAGCGCACACTCAACAGGAGCTATTATACGCGCTTGAGGTACCACTGGGTCATCATCTATGGGCCTTTCCTTAGAGTTAAATTGCAGAGAGTGCGTCAGCTTTTCTATTTTTTCTCCCTGGAATATACATCAGAGTGTATATGAATCTAGTGCGGTACTGATTCCAACGAGCCTGGCACAGATTTAATCTTCTCGCTGATCAAATGTACTCTAAGTTGCGGTGGTCGGTCCAAATGAGGAAAGGGCGTTTTGCCCCCTCTAACCAGTGCCTCCATGCCATAAGGGCTTTGAAGACAGCCAACAGCTTACAATCGCCAACGTCAGAGTTAATTCTGCACAGCACCAAAACAGCTCTTTTAAGATATTTAATGATATATTTTTAGCTAGTGACTCTGTTGACTGTGTTGTTTTGGTGCTTCTTGATCTAACTGCTGCATTTGACACGGTGGATCATGAAATCATGATTCCTTAGCTAGTTCAGGTCCTTTTTGGAAGGTCGCACTTTCAGTGTCAGCTGTGATGACTCGGTGTCCTCCTGAGCTCCTCTGTCGTGTGGGGTCCCAAAGGGATCAGTTTTAGGCCCTATTCTCTTTTCTCTCTATCTGCTTCCGCTTGGTTCCATATTTAGGAAGCATGGCATTCTATTCCAGTGCTATGCTGATGATAGCCAGATCTATGTGCCACTTGAAAAGAACAATTCTCTCAGACCACTGCTCGAATGCCTGGATGACATAAAGGCCTGGATGGCTTCAATTTTTTTAAGTTTTAATGAAACAAAAACGGAAGTGATGGTTTTTGGTGTCCACACTGGCCCCATTTTTGCCGATCTGGGTCCCTGGGTTCAATATGTCAAGCCAAACATTAGTAATTTAGGGGTTAAAATGGACTCCAAGATTAAGCTTGACAAACAGATCGGGGCAGTGGTTAAAGCAGGCTTGAGACAGTAAAATGCCTTTGTGACCACTCAGTTGGATTACTGTAACTCCCTTTATGTAGGCATCAGGTGCCGCTTCTGTTGCTCGTCTTCAGATGTTGCAAAACGCTGCGGCGCGTCTCTTAACGGGAACACGTAAATATGATCACACGGCTGCCCGTATATTTTAGGATCCATTTTAAAAATAATCTACGTGTGTTTAAATCCTTAAATGGTCTAGCCCCAACATACCTGTCTGTTCTGCTTCACCCCTACACACCGAATTACTTACTCAGGTCAGCTGAACAACTGTGCCTGAGTGTCCCAAAAACAAAGTGGAAACTTAAAGGGGATTGTGGTTTTGCTGTGGCAGCTCCAAAAATATGGAATGACCTACCTCTGCCTATTAGATAGGCTTCTTCACTATCCAATTTTAAATCTCTTCTGAAAACCCACCTTTTTTCCTTAGCATTTCCCAGCAGAGGCTGACATTTTTGTGTAAACATTTTTACTGTTATACCGTTTCATGTTTTAAACATTAGACGTTGTTAATGGTTTAAATTATTTTTACTTTGTTCTGTACAGCACCGTGTGCAACGTTGGTTGCTTTTAGGGTGCTTTATAAATCAATTTGATTTGATTTAAGTTCGGTGGGTGTCAACTTCTTCAAGTAGAACGCACAGGGACGGAGCTTAGCAGGGGTACCCGACTTCTGCGACAGCACTGCCCCTATTCCACTCTCCAAAGAATCCACCTCCACCATGAACTGTAACGTTGGGTCAGGGTGTGCCCACCTAGGTGCACATGTGAACAGAAACTTCAGTAAGGTGAAAGCCCTGTCCGCCTAAGGGGTCCATCGCAACCTGGTCGGCCCACCCTTCAGCAGGGACATGATTGGAAATGCTGTACCACTTTCACCGTGGTCGGGGTCGGCCAATTACGCACGGCGCAGATTCAATCCTCCTCGATCTCCACCCCAGTTGAGAATATGCGATAACCCAGGAAGGAGACTGTGTGCTGGAAAAACAAGCACTTTTTGGCCTTGACATGTAGGTCATGCTCCAGCAGTCTTTCCAGCACCCAGCGAACGAGAGAGATGTGCTGCTCACATTGGGCAGTCTACACCAAGATGTCATCGATGTACACTACCACCCCGCGACCAATTAGATCCCTGAATATCTCGTTCACAAATGCCAGAAAGACCGCCAGAGCATTCATAAGCCATGACCAAGTATTCATAATGGCCAGAAGTGGTGCCAAAAGCGGTTTTGTATTTGTCTCCCTCCCGGATGCGCACTAAATGGTAGGCACTTCGAAGATCTAATTTGGTAAAGAAGCACACACCGTGCATAGACTCCACAGTGGAAGAAATGAGAAGAAGAGGGTATATGTAGCGTACTGTGATCGGGTTGAGCCCTCTGTAGTCTATGCACGGACGCAGACCCCTGTCTTTCTTCTTTATAAAAATAAAGCTTGAGGATGTAGGTGAATTGGAGGTACAGATATACCTCTGTTGTAGCGATTCCGAGACGTATGTTTCCATAGCCTTGGTCTCTTTATACAACAAGGGGTAGATGTGACCCCTAGGCAATACAGAAACCCGTAGGAGTTCAATGGCACAATCCCATGGCCGATGTGGAGGTAATTTAGACACTCGGTGTATGGAGAACACGGGCTCTAGGTCAGAAAATTTGATAGGAATGGGATTGTCAGAGGCACAGTTTGGACTTTCCACCAAGATGGCCTGCAGCAAAACCGGAAGGCATCTCCCCGAGCACTAACAGCACCACCTCGAGATGGACCTAAAAGACCAGGAGATATCAGGGTTATGTTTTGACAGCCAAGGCAAACCTAGCACAACAGGGCATTTAGGGATATCAATGATAAAAAAGGATATTTGTCCTCCTCTGACTGTCCCTGACACTACAGATCTGTTTTCTTAAGCTTGAACCGGTATGGGTCTATTGAGAGGACTAACAGGTATCTGTAGGGTGTTTGCAAAATTCCTATCTAGGACATTTCCTGCTGCGCCTGAATCTGTGTGCGATTAGTGGAGCCATAATTTTGGATCTCTATGGTTATATATAACTGTTTTTGAGGGTGATATGTGACACTGTAACTGGGGTGGTGCATGTGTGCCCATGATGCTGCTCCTTGATCCCTCCATACAACATTAGCTCATTCTAGGTCTCGTCCACCCAGACAGGAGATGTGTGCAGCCACTCTGTCGCAGTCCATCACCATGGGCGCAGTAGTGGAAAGAAAAAAATAAAGGCCTATTTGAAGCAAAATCCCCTGGCACTGGGAGGCTTTTCTGTCATATTCCCATGGGAGAGACATATTCCCATGGACTGTGTTGGAGGGCGCAGATTGGACAGGAGGGTGCGAGGCGGCAGATGCTGAGGCACCGGTATCTGGTGAATGGGCTGGTAGTCGTTATTCCAGGTGTCAGATACTCTGGACGACCTGGTCAAGAGTGCTCCCCATGTCCTCCAGGGTTCGGTGGTGTTCCTTCAGTGTGTTTACAATCCCTGTCAATTTGGGGGATCCTGCTGACTCCATACAGAAGGTGGGATATTCTGTCAAGGTGTGTGTTGAAAGAGAGGAGTCAAACGCAGGTTCCTGGCGTTCAGTATTTTCATAGACTGGAATACACGCCAATAACAATGCTAATAGCGGAGAAACCCTTCCGCTTCAAATATCACTTAGGTGTACATATATTTTGAATAAACAAAAACAAGACTTCAAAGAAGTGTCAGCAGCCAAAAACAAACCAATAACCCACAGCTCTCTTCTGTAGGCCATGGCTTATACCTGCAGAGAAACACTGTGATTGCAATGGCTTCAGAAAACAGGGGAACTTGATTTTCTGATCCCTGGAGAGGGCACTCCAGTGCCTAACTAGCCAGTTTGATTAATTCAAGTCTGGCTTGATTTGCTAGCAAGCTATCTTAATTATTTAGCTGCATCTCGTTATATACAAACATTTAGGCACTCCTGACAATTTCATTATTTTCATTTATAAATAATTTGGTATTTGGATCAGCAATTTTATTATGATCTATCAAATAACTGATGGACACAGTAATTTTTCAGTAGTGAAATTAGTTTTATTGGATGAACAGAAAATGTGCAATACGCATCAAAATGAAATTAGACAGGTGCATACATTTGGGCACCCCAACAAACATGTCACATAAATATTCAGTTGAGCCTCCATTAGCAGAATTAACAGCCTCTAGAAACTTCATATAACCTACAATGAGGGTCTGGATTCTGGTTGAAGGTATTTTGGACCATTCCTCCTTGTAAAACATAGTTCAGTTAGGTTTGATGGTTGGCGAGCATGGACAGCTCGCTTCAAATCACCCCACAGATTTTCAATGATATTCAGGTCTGGGGACTGGGATGGCCATTCCAGAACATTGTACTTGTTCCTCTGCATAAAATGCCAGAGTAGATTTTGAGCAGTGTTTTTGTTGAAAAACCCAGTTCTGGCGTAACTTCAACTTTCTGACCGATTCCTCTACACTACTCTCAAGTATAACGGAGTACAAAGGCAGAAATAGCTGTGACACCCATCTCCCCGCCTCGCTTCCAGACGAGCTCAACACCTTCTTTGCACGGTTTGAGGCGGCCAACATCACTCCTGAAAAGCTGGCTGAAAACCCAGATGACTGCACTCTGTCCCTGGATTTGGCTGACGTAAGGAGAGCTTTCAAAAGAGTGAACCCGTGGAAGTCTCCAGGGCCAGATGGTATTCCAGGCCGTGTTGTAAGAGGATGCGCCGACCAGCTAGCAGAGGTATTCACCTCCATATTTAACCTCTCCCTAACCCAGTCTGCAGTTCCCTCCTGCTTCAAGCAGGCCACCATTATCCCGGTTACAAAAAAAACTCACATCACCTGCCTAAATGACTACCGCCCAGTAGCACTGACCTCAATCATCATGAAGTGCTTCGAGCGGCTGGTCAAAACCCATATCTGCGCCGCCCTTCCACACACCTTGGACCCCCTACAATTTGCATACCGCCCCAGCAGATCTACAGACGATGGAATTGCACTAACGGCACACACTTCCCTCTCCCATTTGGAAAAAGGGAACACATACGTGAGGATGCTGTTTGTGGACTACAGCTCAGCATTCAACACTATTGTTCCTGCTAAGCTCATTCCCAAGCTCAGGACCCTGTGTTTTAACTCCTCCCTTTGCAATTAGATCCTGGACTTCCTAACGAGAAGACCCAAGATGGTGAGAATGGGCAACCTCACCTCCTCTACAATGACCCTGAGC
>JACXGM010003587.1:31136-41272 GCA_016801145.1 Umbra pygmaea
TCAGTCCCCTCTTGTACGCTCTGTTCACTTATGATTGTGTGGCCACACGCAGTTCTAACATCATCATAAAGTTTGCTGATGACACAACCATCCTAGGTCTCATCTCCAACAACGATGAGACTGCTTACAGAGAGGAGGTAAGAGCCTTGGCTACCTGGTGCCAGAGCAACAACCTCTCTCTCAACGTCAGCAAGACAAACGAGATGATAGTGGACTTTAGGAAGCAGCAGAGGGAGGGTCCTGCCCCCATACACAATGATGGAGCTGAAGTCGAGAGAGTTTCAGAGTTCAAGTTCCTCGGGGTGTTCATCAGTGACAACCTCACATGGTCCAGACAGACAATCTCGGCAACAAAGACTGCCCAAAAGCACCTATACTTCCTGAGGAGACTCAAGAAGTTTGGCATGTCTGTCAGGATTTTAACAAACTTCTACAGGTGCAACATTGAGAGCATCCTCTCAGGCTGCATTACAGCCTGGTATGGTGGCTGCTCCGCTGCTGATCGTAAGGCCCTTCAGAGGGTGGTAAGGTCAAAGGAGCGCATCATTGGCTGCTCCCTCCCCTCCGTGCAAGGCATCTACCAGAAGCGATGCATTAGGAAAACCAAAAACATTCTAAAAGACCACAGCCATCCAGGCCGTGAACTTTTCTCACTGCTGCCGTCTGGTAGACGTTACCGGAGCATCAAGGCACGGACTTGTAATTCAAATGGACCTTGTAAAGCAATTTTCCATAGCATTTATAATATGTATTACTTCTACTGTTGTACATTTTCCAGATCACTGCTCAGTACATAGCCTATTATTATTGTTACTCTTGTCATTATTGTTGTAAAATTCTTTATATTGTTGTAAATCTTTTTAAGCCCACTGCATAGATGTGACGAGCCATGTCAAAAGAAATTATCTGCATAGGATGATGTGATGTTATTCGATACATATGATAAATAAACGACTTTGACTTTGACTTTGAAGTATCTGCTGATATTGAGTGGAATCCATGCAACACTCAATTTTAAGAAGATTTCCAGTAACGGCACTGGCCACACAGCCCCATAGCATGATGGAACCGCTAACAAATGTTACTGTGGACTTAGAACAGTGTGTTATTTTTTGTTGCCATTTATAACGCCCCTTGTTATCACCAAATTACTCAGCAACTTCTTCCAAAATTAAACTAGCTTGTCCAAATGTGCGTTTGTATACCTCAAGTGACTTTTTTTTTTGTTTGTGGCGTGTGTGCAGAGAAGGCTACTTCCGCATCACTCTCCCATACAGCTTTTCCTTGTGCAAAGTGTGCTGAATTGTTGAACGATGCACAATAACACCATCTGCAGCAAGATAATGATGTAGGTCTTTGGAGGTGGTCTTTGGGGTGTTTTTGAACGTTCTCACCATCCTTCATCCTTGCCTCTCCAATATCTTATTTGGCCTGCCACTTCTGCCTTCCTAAGTCTATTGACACTCTAGAGTGTCAAACGCGATTATTTCACGAACTATACATGCTAGCAATCTTTGTGGGTGCATCAGAGCCTGAGATATTGCGCCTCAAAGCAGCATGCTTGCTAACATTAGTGTTTGCTAGTTAATGACTAATGGAGCATTCCAGGGAACCCGTAACTGTGTTTTCATAACCTTCTACCTGTGAAATCTCCCTGGAAAGGCAGTCAAACCCATATCTTACTACTTGTGAACTCGTAGCAGATCGTTGTACCCCAGTTACAGTTTTGACGCCAAACACACATAAACAACAATGGTGACACCTATTGATGCTGTACAGACACCAGTGGTAAACGGTGTGAAATAGAAATAAATAGACATAAATAGGCAATGTAAAGTAAATCTGCACATTGTAATCAAAACAATACACAGACAATTGTGTACTACAACAGGTTATGTTTATAAAATTTAGCCCAAAATAGGTCACAGACTAGAAATTGATAGTATCAGCTAGCGCTAGCTAACGTCAATATTAGGTAGCCGCTAGCTAACGTTAATGTTAGGCATAGGTTGGCCATTGTTGTTGTCGTGACTTTTGCCTGGAACGCTACCAAGTTGTAAGGTGTGACTTGAAGTCGTAAATTATAGGCAAAAAATTGTGTCTGGATCGCAGCATATATCCAACTGGTTCATTGCCTGGAAAGGACGTTTCCTGGTTAGCTTTCTGGAAAATACCGTAAGCTGAATAGTTAAGACCACCTATTCTCTGCTGGTGTTAGTTTTTTCTCTTAAATGAGAATTCCGGGTGATTTCAAAATGTAGCTCTGTTGTTTGCATATCGGAAGTGCTGTCAGTAGCGTTAATAACTCAAACAATCTGTAATGCCAAAACCGTGTTTACCTTTTGCTGCCAGTATACAACCATTACGCATTTACGGGGCAAGTTAAAAAACGTGCTTTGAGCCACTAAACATGTTTGAAATGTCATTACTAGTCCATATCCATGGGCAGTTATTTCTTAATAGTGAACACAGCGAATTTGAACAAATAAGTTTGTGTACATACCTCCGTTTATTTTCCATTTTCCAGTAAAGTCCACACTAGTTGATTGTCAAAGTCATACAATGCAATATTCCAAAACATATTTTTCCGCAAAAAAAACAATTTGCCGTTGTTAAAACCCTTCACAGCCTCCCGACGTTCGCGAGGATGTGTGGTGGGTCATCCCTGTGGGTTAAACACAGCCGGAGCAATGGCGCCTCAAAGTCGGTCATGTCTTTTAGACTAGCCTTTTATACTAAACACTTTACAGACAGGATGTAAATATTAGCTGGGATTTCAAAAACGTGTAGAAATTTAGTAAGAAATGGGTGCAGAATTTTGATGTTGACTTGTTTGTATGGCCTCCAAACTGTGCACACTGGTCCAGTAGCCCCGGGGGCTTGACAATATGCATTAAAATATACATATGTTCATTAGTTTTTTTAGGATAAATATTTAATTTGTCCTACAAATATAAACCACTGTCCTACAAACGTTTATGAAATATTTTCCCAAACATTTGGGTTCAGATTATGGCTTGACTACTTTGAAACTAAAACATGTAGTATACAGGTACTGTATCACACCTTTCAGATATCATTATCATACAATCCAGTCAAAATTTGTTTTAAAAACACCATAAAATTTAAAATAAATAATGTCTGGATTGCTGAATTATTTACACCAACTAGAAAACCTCAACAAGTGATTGGAATTCAGATATGAGTGCTATGGCTTTTGCCATTTATATACAGATGTACCACAATTTTTACTTTTAATTTATGTACTTGCGTGCATTTAAGATCACATATTTACTTTTGGTACTTAAGTACATTTAAATTCAGATACTTTAAGAATTTTACTCTTCACTCTTACTGGAGTAATTGTTTTGCACAGTAGCTGTACTTCTACTCAAGTGTCATTCTCCAATACTTTTTACATGTCTGCGGAAGTCATTCCCTGCGGTCTGCAAGTTATCAGTGAAGCTGAATACACCTCTACCTGCCTCTGCAGCCTGTGAATGAATATTTAGCATAGCAGGACTTGTCTTCAGCCCAGAGAGAGCACGGCTGGATTCTCGCAATTTTGACAAACATCTTCTACTGAAGATGAACCACAAGTTTTTCAATTTTAATTAATGGAAGGAAGAAAAGAAACCAGAGGGAAAGATGAAGGAAGCAAGAGGAAGGAGAGTGAGCAAGAGGACATGGAGAGGAAGAGAGTCAAGAGGAGACAGTGAGGAAGGAAGCAAGAGGAGAAAGGAGTTGAGGGAAGAAGTGGGCAATAAGGTAAAAGGAGGGAGCAAGCGGAGAAAGGAGTTGAGGGAAGAAGTGGGCAATAAGGTGAAGGGAGGGAGCAAAAGGAGAAAGGATTTAAGTGACGATTTAAGTTAGAGAACAAAGTGATGGTTCATGTTTAATGTGATGTAAGGAGACAATAAATAAAGCTTGGAGAGAGAAAGAAAACAATTTCTGTCTTTTTTTCTCTCTTTGTACCCTTGTACTTTTACTTTTGATACTTTTGAGTACATTTTAACTCCAGATAAATACCTACTTAAGAACATTTAAGATGAGCAACTTTAAGACTTTTACTTAAGTAATTTTCTTATGGGTGACTTTTAATTTGACTAAAGTCACTTTTAAGATCGATATCTGTACTTTTACTTAAGTATGGAATTCAAGTACTTTTTACACCACTGGCAGTTTGTGCTGTCCAGCACACGTCCTCCCTGTCTGGTGCAACAGATGGAAGTACAGTGGAAGTACAGGAATCTATGGCTGACTGTGTGAGCAGTCAGAAAGTGCACATTATGTTAATTCATGGCAGAGCATGACCTGTTTGTCATTCACTATCTCACAACCGCTACATAGTTGAGCTAATCAAATCGGTCGCCAAAGACCAGAGCAAGCTTTCAAGATAGTCCATATCTAATGCACATGCTTCCTACTTGTTATGTACTATGATGAGGATATGGGAAAAGTGTTAACCCAGCATCTGGCCTCAAGAAAAGTTAATATTGCCAATGCCTCAACCCTCACACACACACATTGACGGATATTTTCCAGTCATACACCCTGAACTGCAATCAGGTTGTTGGTAAACTGTTGGATAACTGCAATGTGATGAGAGGGAAAGAGTCTGGAGTAGAAACACAAGGCAGAAGAGAAAACCCATCACTGCTGGACATCAGTGGAGATACGGCTCACATGGTTTCAAATGAAGCCAAGGCCCTTCTGAATGCTTTCCAGGGATTTGTGGATGAATTTTGCTGTGATGTCTACTATGACATTGAAAAATCCCCCAAACAGAAAGAGGTTTTTGCTGAGATTCAGTCATTACTTCATTTGGAGAATAAGAGCATAATACGTCCCATTAGCAGCAGGGTCCTGGAAATGCTGGATGTGTGCAACAGAATACGTGAGCTGATGGATCCATTCATTGTGCACTACTACAGCATCCTGTCTCCTCGTGATCAACACAAACACAGGTACAACAGCATTAGCATTCTCTTTATATCATCTAATTTATCTGTACTAGTAGGCCCAATTAGCAAAATAAAATAAGTAAAGTTATGTAGATGGATGATAAGTTCTATGACTAAAAACTGTCAGTAACAATTAGTATCAGTTTTATTTCCTACATTGAAAACAGCATTGAAATTAGGTAAAAGCAAACTGCCAGTAGAAAAGCTATTGCTGTCAAGTATAAAAATGAAAGGTAACACTTTATTAAGAAAGATTATCTGCAGACTCAACAACATTTTAACAACCTATCTACTAATTATAACCATATTCCTAACTTTATCCCCTCCCCTAATGTTAAGCCTAACCTTAACCATTACACTAAACCGTATTGTAAACATACCCTACCCCTAACCTACACAATAAGTTGCTTATCAACAGATAGTGACTATCAACAAACTATATGTAGAGCACCTACAGATAGGTTTCCCCTTTCAAAATAAAGGGTAACCTGGTGCGGAAATATTATAATTGTTGTTTGGCCTTGTTTACCATGCGTCGATGGCAAAGGGAGCAAATAGGAAGCGACACACAGCAGAAAATGCAGCCGCTAATGTAGGGACCCTACTTGGTCCTCCTTTGTCTGTACAATTTGTCACAAATTGTAGATTGGGGTATATGAATTGGGAAAAAAATAAGTCAGTCAAATGTTTTTGTGCTTTAATCCCTGCACTCATCAGTGAATAGAAATATTGCAAGGCATTCATCCTGTAGACGGTAGGGTTCAGGATCTATCTTCAACTATCAGTTATAGTTTGGTCATTTAGCAGATGCTCTTATACAAAGCAATTACCAGTAAAAATACATACAAAAATACATTTAATAAAGCTAGGTGAACCCACCACAACTTAGTACTGAGTGAATTCTAATTTAAAGAAATGAAACTGGGGTAAAATTAAAAAAATTGGTGGCCATGGAACTAATTTATTTACTCAGAAATACATATTCAGCAAATCATGGACTTAGCTTTTCAATACAGTTAGATGTATAAGGTGTGTCACTGGACAGGAAAGAAAACATGCACAGCAAGTTGGATGTGTGTGCAACTCATTGTTAATAACACTCTTTTACAACTGACAGCTGATGACCAGAAGAGAACATGACTACTGAAGATGAAGCTGGCCTGGAACACTTCACATCTTTGCATTAATAAGGACTGAATTACAGTATTAATCTTGACTGCTAGAGCTAGACCAGAATTTATTATTTTATATTTAAAATTAAACTCAAGATTGTGACTATGCCATTATGTATTTAGATCTAAATAAAGATATTTTAATTTAATAAATTACTCTACCTTTAAATTACTCTACCTTTTACTCTACCTTTTTGCATTATCAGGGTGTCAAAGGCATAGTTTGTGATTTGTGGGACAGCAGGTTTAAGTGTTTTCTTATTTTAAGTTATGACAATATTTGTAAACGTATTCCCATTAATGTCATGGAATTAGAGTTTCATTTGTAAAGTAATTGCATAGTCCTAGGAATTAAACAATTTTATTGACAACCTTTAAAATTGGTTGAGCTTTGCTGTTTAATAAGTACACTCTGTATCCGGCGCTTAAATGTATGAACGAATATTTAAACCATCTTATGCATGGAATATATACTTAATGCATGTCCCACTCTGTAATTCTGAAGGTCTGGGTTTTATTCTACTGTTATACTTTTTTATGGTGTAATACAAAAACTAAGGTGACAGCAATAAAGCATTATTAAATAATGCTACAGTAAATTAATCAAGGATCAATATTGTACTTATAGTATGTTAGGAAGTGTCAAAGCATCTAAACAGCTAGTGAAGGAGCGTATCAAGGTCTGTCAAGACATGAAACAGTTACAGTTGTATGCAAAAGTTTAGGCACCCCTGACAATTTCCATGATTTTCATTTATAAATAATTGGGTGTTTGGATCAGCAATTTCATTATGATTGATCAAATAACTGATGGATGCAGTAATATTTCAGTAGTGACATTAGGTTTATTGGATGAACAGAAAATATGCAATATGCATCAAAACAAAATTAGACAGGTGTATAAATGTGGGCACCCCAACAGTAATATCAATTAAATATTTAGTTGACTTAAATATTTAGACACTTCCTATAGCCTGTAATGAGTGTCTGGATTTTGGATGAAAGTATTTTGGACCATTCCTCCTTGCAAAAAATCTCCAGTTCCGTTAGGTTTGATGGTTGCCGAGCATGGACAGCCCGCTTCAAATCACCCCACAGATTTTCAATGATATTCACGTCTGGGGACTGGGATGGCCATTGACTGATTCCTCTACACTATTCTCAAGTATCTGCTGATATTGATTGGAATCCATGCGACCCTCGCTTTAACAAGATTCCCAGTACCAGGTAGCAAGTGTTTATCTTGGAACACTATGTTCTTTTGTCACCATGCATAACACCCCTTTTTATGACCAAATGACTCAGTACCTTCCAAAATGAAGCTGGCTTGTCCAAATGTGTGTTTGCATACGTCAACAAGAGGTCTTAACAAGAACTGTATCTGTGGTCTTCCATTCCCTCACTATGTTCCTCACAGTGGACACTGACAACTTAAATCTCTGCGATAGCTTTTTGTAGACTTCCCCTAAACCATAATGTTGAACAATCTTTGTTTTCGGGTCTTTGAGAGTTGTTTCGAGGCCCCCATGTTGGCACTCTTCAGAGGTCAAAGAGAACAACAACTTGCAATTGGCCACCTTACATACCTTTTCTCATGATTGCAGCTGTCAAATTTCGTTTTGATGCATATTGCACATTTTCTGTTAATCCAATTAACCTCATTTCACTACTGAAATATGACTTGAGTTATTTGATAGACCAAAATGAAATTGCTGATCCAAACATGCAATAATGTACAAATGAAAATAATGGAAATTTTCAGGGGTGCCTAAACTTTTCCATGCGACTGTAGTGTCTAGATTTATCAAGATGGGTCAAATATTGGATACCGCATGTATCGCGATGTATCAAGATGCATCAAATATTGGATACCACATGTATCAAGGAGGGTCAAATATTTAACATAACATGTGTCAGGATGGATCAAGGTGGGTCAAGTATTTGACAAAACATGTGTCTGGGATGTGTCAGAATGTATTCAATGAGTCTGACACAAGGTGGCCGTGTGTCGTGGTGTTTTGAATACAGATTGATACACAATGTATCAGAATATGTGTCAGGATGTGTACAGTCTTGAACAAGGGTATTTCATGCATGTGGGACCCCCCCAGAACCCCCTCAATTCAGGTAATATCTGTTACTTCACATTTCAGGAAAACCCAATCATACAAACTCTTGTACTACAGTCTCCATCGCCTACCAACTTGCCTATGAATCCACACCCAGCAAACTAAGAAGAAATCTAAAACAACCCAGAGGCATTTCTCTTCCAGAGAAAAGGTTATAGCTCACACACATCTAAAGAGATGTCACCGTAGTATGATTGAACATTAACCAAAGAATGGTACAGCAAGCGGAACTATGCTTTCAGGAGTGGGACCCTCGGTGAAGAATCATGCACCGATTTGGTTTGTGTGTCTGAAAAGGAACCACCAGTCACAGAAGCACAGGAACAATCAGTCCACAAGAAAATGGGAATGTGGAATCAGGATTGGGAATCAAGCGATTTGCAGACAAGGCACAGAGAAGCCAGGGGTTGCGATGTTAGTGATGGATTGTTTTCTGTGAACAGGAGAGAGGGCTTGGAGTACTTTTTCTACTGTCCCCAATCATCCCATTTATCTGTGTCACAGAGGAGCTAAACACAGATATATGAATGTGGGTGTGGACGAGAGGAGTTCATTTTAAAAAGGGGACTTTAGTGGGAAAGAATAACTCGCTGCAATCATCAATTCAATTGGTTACCAAAGTCCAGAGAAAGAGAGTCAACTTACAACTCATGGGTGATGTCAGAAAATATCTTTGTCTGAAAAGGAAATTTGGCTATATGTTTAGTTTTTTCCTCATATCGTAGAACAGCTGTTGCATAAGCTTTGCTTTTCTCATTTACTCTACATTCCACATAGAGTTGAAGTCAGAAGTTTACATGCACCTTAGCCAAAGACATTGAAACTCAGTTCTTCACAATTGCTGACATTCAAGTCTAGGAAAATTTCTGTGTCGTAGGTCAGTTAGGACCAACACTTTAGTTTAAGAATGTGAAATGTCAGAATAATAGCAGAGAGAATTATTTATATCAGCTTTTAGTTCTTTCATCACATTCCCAGTGGGTCAAACATTTGCAAACAATTAAATTGTATTTGGTAGCATTGCCTTTGTATTGATTAACTTGGGTCAAACATTTTGTATAGACTTCCACAAGCATCCCAAAATAAGTTGGGTGAGTTTTGGCACATTCCTCCTGACAGACCTGGTGTAACTTAATTATGTTTATAGGCCTCCTTGCGCGCACAGACCTTTTCGATTTCTATAGGATTGAGGTCAGGGCTTTGCGATGGCCACTCCAAAACATTCACTTTGTTGTGTTTAAGCCATTTTGACACGAATTTGGAAGTATACTTGGGGCCATTGTCCATTTGCAAGACCCATATTTGACGAAGCTTTAACTTCCTGACGGATGTTTTGTGATTTTGCTTCAATATATCAACATAATTTTTCTAGCTCAAAGAATTAGCATATTTCATCTGACCAATAAAAGAAGTGTTTGTAATACAAAAAAAGAAAAGAAAAAGTCAACCTTCAAATAATTATGTTCAGTTATGCACTCAATACTTGGTCGGGAATCCTTTTGCAGAAATGACTGCTTCAATGCGGCGTGGCATGGAGGCAATCAGCCTGTGGCACTGCTGAGGTGTGATGGAGGCCCAGGACGCTTCGATAGCGGCCTTCAGCTCGTCCAGAGTGTTGGGTCTTGCGTCTCTCAACTTCCTCTTCACAATATCCCACAGATTCTCTATGGGGTTCAGGTCAGGAGAGCTGGCAGGCCAATTGAGCACAGTAATACCATGGTCAGTAAACCATTTACCAGTGGTTTTGGCACTGTGAGCAGGTGCCAGGTCGTGCTGAAAAATGAAATCTTCATCTCCATGAAGCTTTTCAGCAGATGGAAGCATGAAATGCTCCAAAATCTCCTGATAGCTAGCTGCATTGACCCTGCCCT